>DWJZ01001427.1:0-23528 GCA_018249125.1 Asbolis capucinus
GGTCCAGTATGTAGTTTCGAAGCCTATTCAATTCAAACAAACCAACAATCAAATCTTTCCTCATTATAATATTAGTGTAGATGTAGGAACTCTGTCCCTATTGTAAAATTTTTGTCTTTCGTTGTGAGCTATTTGTTCCTAAGACGAAATAAACAGATTTCATTTCTTTTGACTGTTATGGCTACGCTCGATTTTGGTACCGATTTTTTAACACGTCTTGCAGTGTTCGCGAGTGTTCTGTGAAGGCAGCTAGGCTAGCTATACCTAGGCCATGATTTGAAATATTTACCACACAAACTTGTCAAGCTTGTATATCAAAAATTCTTTTTAAATCGTGACCGAGGTACATAAGATTCTGGCTTGAGTCAGCTTCCAGATGAACCCTTATATGCTGGCGGGAGGTTTGATAGCAACTTTTATGTGGAAAACGTATCGATTATGCCATTATTGCAATGACTAATTTCCCGGATAATTTTAGGAATCCGTAGAAAAATTAGCTTTGTCTATATATCCGTGCGTCGATTAATGTTATAATTGATGTAGGGACTTGTCTTGTGAACTTTTGACTTTCGTTCAGTGAGCTACTGGTTTCTAAGACGAAATATATAATATAAATGTTTTTCATTTCAATAAAATATTAGAAAAAGAACAAAATATCACTAAGACCAGGACATCCCGCCCCAACGGCGCAGGCTGGCCACCGCATCGGACAACTTTCCCCAAAGCGTGGGGTTATCGGAGTCGTTAGGGGACATATTGAAGAACCCTAATCAAACGTATAATTAGGTTCAGAACACGTGCGCTGCTCTAATTGGTATTTTGGAACTTCTGCTCCGACTCGTGAGTGAATCGTAACCGTTCCCACTTTAGTATTGACGGCGCGCCCGCGTTCCGGCGCGGCGTAGCGTGCTGTTACTTTCATTTTATAATTAAAGTTAATGCGAAGTGAATAATCGAAGCGAAGCTGTTCGACTTTAGTACGTGGAATATTTCTTTTATTTCAATACTAGCTTCTTTCCGCGACTGCGTCCGCTTTGTACACTTCTCTCCGTCATTCCCTTCTTCATCCCTCCTCTTCACCGCCATTTAGTGCATGGATACAAGGAGTCAGGCTTATATGTTGTAAAACTAATAACTTTCATCCTCTGTATTTTTATGTAACCTATGTTTTCCTCAAATTTTAATTTACCTTTGTATTAAGTTTCATCAAAATCGGTTAAGTACTTTATGTGTGAAAAAGTTTCGACAGACAGACCGTCAGCATTACTCTTATTGTATTAGTAAGGATTACACTAAGTCCGATTGGTATAAGTTGGTTCTATTATTAATCTCTTCTGGTATAATGAAGTTATAAATAAATAAATAATCGATATTATATCAAACATCGCGCGATGAATCTATCAGTTGTGAATTATTTATGTGACGTAATATTGAATTGACCAATCACGGTCCACTATTTCTCCCCCGCCCCTCTTACCTCCCCGTTTGGACCGAATTTTTGGTAGTAGAATATATGTATAACAGAGGCATGTCGTCGCAGTGTGCGACCGTGGTTTGAGCAGAAGAAGCATTGGTCGCAGGAGAGGTTTTTGTTGTGCGAAAATAGTTGTTGCTACCAGGGACCGGTAGCCAAAAGTTGACAAGACATCGTCACAGCTTTTTCAGTGTATTTAATTTAATTTGTCCTGGCGTCTGCTTGTTCTTCCGTCCGTGTGTCAATGAAGCTTATATTATAAATAGCATACAGACTGTATCTTTGTAACAGTTTCATTTTTCTTTTTCTTCTGGGGACTTTTTCGTAATCGCATTCTTGTAATAAATTTTCTGAACATTTTAAAAGTCTTCGTCGTTAAAAATACCTGATGGTAAAATGTACAAAATATTTGAGCTCTAGGACGGGACAGAATTTGATAAAAAGCTGAGCGTCGAAATTCCTAGCATTTCGGTATCCTGCCGCTATCCGCTAGGTAGCGCTGTAGTCGCGCGGCTACGGGGTTATTGACCTGTCAGATCGTTTTATTTTTCGATCGACACCACGTCCAATTTTAAGTTACCTATAAGAAAATTGAAGATTAAATTGGCTTTTCTTTGCTAGTTATTTATTTTCTTCTAGATTATTTTTACTGAACTTAGGAAACATTAAAATAGAAGATAAATGTATCAACGCAAATTATTTTAATTGTTTCGAATTTCATATTTATATTTATTTACTTATAGATGTTTTTTTCGTTCTTTATATGATGGTACATGAAGAGAATTCTTGACGACAATCCCTCCTAACAGTCAGTGCCGATAATTTACTCTTGCCTTGTATTTCTTAATACCTAGCCGACTCTATTCATTGCTCCTCTGCTCTTGGTTAGCCAATTGATTTAAGCAGATTACTCTTTTTGGAGACCATCATTTTTTTTTCTTATGTTGGTGGATTGATATTTTTGTCTAAAAATATATTTGTTGTTTATTCATTCCTAATGCAAAATCAAACCGTTGTTTGCGATAAAATGTTATTTTATGATCTGGAGTATTGTGGAACACTCAGGGATCAGTTTAGCTGATATAAGGGATGTCGAATTTGTGTATTAGGACAAGATTAGGCAACAATCATATGTTAAGAAGTGACAAAGTCAACTGTTTGGTGAAGAGTAGGAAGCAAATATTTGTCTTGCACATCAATCCGTCGCAGTCGAGAATCGAATCCGTGATCGATTACTTCTTAGGCTTCATTAACAACTAGGACATTCAATCGTCGAGAGGCCTTACAATCATCGACACATGGCCTTAAAATCATCGAGTTAAAATATTGAACGTGGCAAAGAACCAGCTAGGTACGTTTCACGGAATCGTTAATTCAATTAACTGTTTGGCCTAGTTATACCTAATTCTGATAAATCCAGAAACGAGGTTTGGTGTCCCAGAACTTTGGTCCCAGGACTAGGCACGACGATTCCTAGAAACAGATTTGGAAGTTCGATATGGAGAAGACAGAATAAGGTAAACGATGAGTGAGAATGAAACTCCGCCAAATGAAATAAATAATATGTACAATAAGTGTGTCTTGTATTCTAAAGTTTGTATGAAATTGAAAGCTTTGGTGAATCCTCTATATCAGAATTGAAGATCGTTGAGAAGCACAGTCGTGGTGCAGATTAACGACAGGATTGCGACTGGACTTTTCTAGATGGAGTTTGTATCATTGCTGTAGGCTGTAGTGCGTTCTACAGTTTTTAGAGATGGGTTAAGGTGGTAACGTAAAGAAACAAACACAACGAGTGCGGTTTGAACACTGATTTATTAATAAATATGTCCGTGAAAGCGTGAATGTGCAAATTTCGTACATACTGCTAATTTATTTCGCATTATCGCCACCTTTTACATGTTGAACTAGTGTACGCTGTTATTGCTCGTACACCGGCGCTCATCGCAACATCGTTTATCGCGAGCAGTAGTACCAGTGACATAGTTATTTGTTTTCGAATTGAAAGAACTATTCAGAACAGTTTTTAAGGCTTCTGAGAAAGACAACACTCTCCAAGTTGCGTCTCGATCTTACTGATAACGGCTTCTTTATTTATTGGCCGCGATTAAAATAAGCTGTAGAGGACTAAAGCTTTACGTTATATTAAACAAGCTTTTCTCCCGCGACTTCGTCCGCGTGTTACGCTGCCTCACAGTGAACACCACATCTAGTGCATGAATACAGTGAATACAGACGCTTCTGGTCGTCACAGAAAGCTTGGTTGTGCATTGGAATCGAACCCACGGTTTAGCAGTCGGGTTTAACTAACCACTAGACCAACAGGCAAGTGTAATACTTTAATCTATCCTTACCTTAATCTTTCACTAGGTTTCGTTCGCGGCTTTGTCCGCGTGGTTTTTTTTGTCATGAATAAGTTATCGCTTGACTACGATTCCATCTGATGCTAAGTGGCCTGGGAGTCTTTGATGGTAAAGCGCACTAACTTAGTAAATGCCTATTCGCTCTTGACTTGAAGACATTTATATTGTAATCAAATGAAAACACCGACGCGCGCAACTTATTTCAGTCCTTCGCGGTACGGGTGATAAAAGATAGGGCGAAGCGCGTCGTTCGTACAGGCGAGATGTTAACAACGAAGGGATGGATACCCGCCATGCGTCGACTCGTTCGATGATGTAAAGGGGATGGGAGAATTAAATTAAAGCTTTTTTGGTGATAAAAAGTAGTATATGTGTTATTGCAGACCGTAATCAATCCCTGTGCCAAATTTGATTAAGATCTGCATTTTTAAAATGAGTAGAATGCGAAAGTTTGTGAGGATGGATGGATGCAATTTACTACTTCACACAAAAACAACTGAACCGATCTGGATAACTGACTACTTTTATCCACGTACCTACCACGCCGTGGGCGGGTCTTGTTTATAATTGTATTATAAGCAGAGTTCTGCAAACAAATATTACATTGTTATTGGTTGTAATACATTAACCATATCGGTAGCGCTATGGTTGACGATAAACAAGCCGTGTAATAACAGTAGCCGGGGACAATGTTGTCGGCGGCGTTAGGGGCCCATTCGACCCCACCGTGTTTTGTCTCAACATTTTGATATAATAACAGACACATTGCGAGGAATACCTGTCCTTCATAATGAATAGGCTGTTTGATATGAAAAATAAAACGGGGTGTAAAATGTTAATCATCTTTAAAATATACGAGTGTAAACAAGATTTATTAAAAATATTTAAAAACACAAGCTTAGTTATAGATCCCTTATACAAAACACATAATATTTCATAACTGTATTCTTATCCGTTGTGGAGTTCCCCTGTCTGGAGTCAATCCTGAACGTAGTATCAGGTCATGCTTGTCTTAAAAATGCATTGTCATCAGGATGGAAGCTTTATGCAAAATTTCAGCTCCTAGTGTAAGAGGAAGTGGGTCTTACTAAGATTTACCTGTAACAAACAAATATACTAACATAATAATATACAAACATACACTGCAGGTTTAATAAAAGCTTGGAATAAAATATATAGTAATAATTTGTTAAACATAATAATAGAACCGTGCTCTATTACTTGCCTTTTCCCAAGTTACGTATGGGTGGAACTATTTTACATCGACCAATTAATTTACAAAACGCTACAACATTATTTATTTACTTTGTTTTAAAAGCATAAATACAAAGTTTTGTTTTTTTTTTATTCGACGATCATGACTTCCCTCAAACTTTCATTCTCCACTTCAACTCTCAAGCCTTCGTCTCAGACCATCACGGCCCACTATAGAGCACGGATATCTTCTCTGAATGAGAAGGTTAAGACCACAGTCCACCACGCTGCCCTAGTGTAGATTGACAGACTTCACACACATTTGAGTTTTGCAAACTCTCCAGCATGTAGGTTTCCTCACGGTGTTTCGTTCATCGTTATAACGAGTGACATTTAAATGCTTAAAACGCTTGTAACTCCGAAAAGTCAGAGTGCGCGCCCTGGGATTCGAACCCGGACCCCCCGAGTAGGAGGTCGAATTCATAACCACTAGGCTATCTCAAGCCTTAGTAAGCAATAAATAGCAGTCTATGTCGTTTTTCGAGTTTTACTCCATCTTTGTTTAACTGCTATCAAAATCGGTTCAGCTGTTTAGGCCCGAGATAAAGTCGAGGAACCCTGTCCACGGTTATTTTCTACACCAAATTGGAGCGATTTTTCATATTAGGTAAGTACCTAACGTTCGAATGTAAACGAACGAAATAGATAAGCAACAGCGAGTGCGAAACAAAAATTCAAATTCATTAAAAAAAACCCGGTTGTTATCGTAAGGTAGCAATGGTTAAGTCACATCGACCTGCGGGCGGTATAAAAACATCCGCCACTTGAGTTGGCCACCTCTACACCAATCGTCATTGGAGCAGCGCGGAGTATACACTAGGCCTCCTCGGTGTTAGGAGAGACACGTGCTCAGTAGTAGACCTTCAACGGATTGACGCCAAAAGTAATTTGCAATATTTCTAAAAGACTGAGATAAATTGAAACAACCTATCGCTACGATAAAAGTAAGTTATCTATGAACGGGCGAGCAATACGAGGAATTCAATAAAAATATTTGTTTTGAGGGTGGAATGTGTGCGATGTGGCCGGCGGGTTGGTCCGCAGGTCCGCAGGTCCGCAACGAGGGAGGACTTATGTTGCCGAACTACGCAGAGGGAGCGTGTAGGCATTATTTGTGCTTATTTATGAGGACTCTCCCCGTGGCTAAAGAGATCACGAGTACTTCATTACGTGGCTACAGTGCCAATTTATGAAGGGCCTTGTAGTAAACCCAAGTGTTGGAAGTTTTTATGCTGCTTCCGACAAGACTTAACGCCAATCATTTGAAGATAACGAACTACGGCTTTGCGTATCCTCGGAAGCACGGAAGCGCTCATATTTTTTTTGCCACTAGAGTTGACCTTTTTCTGACAGTGCTCGCGAGTGCTTAGAGACAATTATATTCACCTATCAAAACTTATTGGGGTAATTAAAGTGGTATAAGAAGACTTCAGGTTTTAATTGAAAATCTATTTTGTACCAACCTGTAAAACTAAACAACCAAACAGTAACTAAATGTATAATGTACTCTGTGTCCCACTGATATCGTAGGTATAAACGTGTGTAGTAAATTGTCCAGTCTATACGTTGGTTAGGTTAGTGTTTGTCCAAAATACAGGAGCAATGAGTCGCGGCTCATTTAGCTCAAATTGCCCGTGAGGACAGCGGGCAGCGGGGAGCCGCTGACCTGGCTCCAGCAGCTCGCGGCTCCGCTCAGCTCACTTACATAAATAACTTCCAATGATTTATCACCATTAGAGCCCGTATTAGTATCCGAATGTCCGTTTCAGTTGGAACGGAAATCGCGGAGTCTTACTGCTGAAGCATCTGACTGAGCTCCATTAGGTTTTTTGAGCTAATTGGCTTCGCAATTTCATTTGCAATACACTTGCCTAATGGAATGTTAATATTCACTTAATAATAGGTACGCTTTCTATTAATGACTGACTTATAACACATAGATTATACTGGACCTAGAACCTTTGAACAGGGATTCCTTCATCAAACTACATCGGAGAAACGTGGTAGGGTATGCTGCAGGTCTCCTCGGTTACGAGGAAGGTGCACTATGGCGAGTCATGAAGTGTTGAAGCCACGATGTGTGCTAAATACATAGTGTGAGAGAGCATTAAAGAAGGATTTATGAATATTGTGAACTTTAAAACCATTCGTATAAACGTTAACTCTTTTACAGGTCTTTGACAGGTCATCGGATGGTAAGTGGTTGCGGTGGCTTTTGTTACGCAGCCACGGAGGCAGCTCCGTTTTGTTATTTAATTTTACAGAGGTCCCTCGAAAAAAATTAGGCCCTATGACGTGAACCTAACGCATTTTTAACGCAACACAAGAATAAAACTCATTTGTAATGTAAATAGCAAACCGATACTCAAAGGAAGTGATTTCACCCTTTACGAGGGCCAGCAATTAATATCCCTTAGAGCAATTAATAATAAAGCCTCCACGTCGAACAGGCAACACTCGACATATTTATTAAGAAAACGATAAATCAACGCAATAAAACCCCCCTTATCCCGGTCCGCCCCCACCCCCCACTCCGACTCCGCGGGATTACTGGCAATACATCACTGAAATGTTTTAATAAGCACGCTTAAGAGATTTTTAACTGAGATTCAGATTTATATAGAAGCAGGTAATGTACTGGCGGGAGATTGACTCCGCGCCTTTTGAAATGTATTTCACCGTTGGAAATTATAATTATTCGAAAATGATTTCAATAAAATTGGCTAAGAGCGAGTCAGAGCTATACAGAAAGCACTGTATTCCCGTGCAATATTAACGTCAAAACATGGAAGACAAGAAAAAATTGACCTACTTGCTTAGTTTAAGGCACCCTCAAAAAGGTATGTCATAAGTTTTTTCTTATACTTTTTTTGACTAGATATGAGTTTCTTTCACTATACAGTTTTTTAAAGGGTCTCTGCCCTAGCCTGTGGAAGAACTATCGGACAGACGACTGAATATATTTAATACGTAATTTTTAAAATTGAGATGTACTTCTGTTGTATGGAGGTCGACATTAAAGCATGTGTTGTTGCTTGCAGCATATTTACATCAGCTGTTACCATAAGACATTATCATTCGCGATACAATTTTCCAGTTAATAACATAAAAATCCCAACTCATGATCCGAAATTCAGCACTTCCAGCTCTCCGCTTTCCGCTATAAGCTAGTAAATACATACACATTGAAGAATACGTGCATTGAATCCATTTGCCATTTCGGATCCCGTATTCCCAATGCGACTGAAAATATTGTTAAATTATACTCCGTACAGGGTATTAAAATTTTACAGCCTCAATGGCCGTCGGTGCTCTTGCAGTAAGCGCGCATTTTACTAAAGTTAATAAAATACGACGATTGAATTAAAAATAACGTAACGGTACATTTTTATTATACTGCGAAATATTTTTTGCTTCGGTCATATTGTTTCGTTTTAATCGTAACCCGTCTACGGTGAAATGTAGCTGAAATACATAGAAAATAGTTTTTAATTAGAATTAGTTTGACTATTATTAGAATTAAATTTTACTATGAAGAAATATGTGTGTGCAATTTACACACGGTACCAGTGAAATTTCACAAAAGTATACCCTGCGAATTAAATTTTAATTAATGCATGATAGGAGTATGAGTTTTGTTTTACATATTATAAGTTAATGCTTGGATACAGTCCCACCCGATGGTAAGTGGCGATGTAGTGTTAGATGGTAAAGCGTATTGAGTTAGAAGAATCCTATTCACTCTTGTTCTGTAGTATGTCAATTGAAGCGTAGAAATTAAGTCAAATTCACGGAAATTATATGAAGAAATAAATTTTGTAGAAAATGAAATTCACTGTTGAAATATGTCAATACAAATGCTAGTAAGCAACATTGTTCCTACGTAGTTCCCTGGATTATTTATCACTAGCTCTTCCCGCGACTGCCCGCATGGTCCGCACCACAGCCAACACCACATGTAGTGGATGGATACTATTACGGTTATATATTTGTAAATTTTTACCTTATTCCGCCATAAACTCGTTAAGTTGCTTATTCATTCTACTTCTGTACATATTTCTACATCTTTCATTCTTTTCTCTATTTCACATTTTACTCTGTACCAAGTTTCATCAAAATCGATTCAGTAGCTTGGGCGTGAAAATGTAGACATTAAATTACTTTCACATTTGTAATAAGTGTATAATCTCCATATTACACTAGTTTCCACTCACGGCTTCGACCGCGTGGTAGGTACGTTTATAAAAAGTAGCCAATATATTATTCCAGACATAATCTATCTGTGCCAAATTTCGTTCAGATCGGTTTAGTAGTTTTTATGTGAGGGAGCGACAAATATCCATCCTCACAAACTTTCGCATTTATAATATAGGTTGGATAGTGTGGCCTGTGTAAGCACAAGTCTGCAATACAAGTGACGTGACACAGTTAAAAGTTAATTGAACCTGCTGTAGCGATTGTGAGCAGGAAGTTCGTCGGGCGGGGATTTTACATTTACACACGTGAGATGATTGGTAATTAATTAAAATGTTGTAAATAAACAAATTCAAAGTTTCAACTACAACTATTAATAGCCCGGATTCCGTTTTATCATCCTTACAAAACTTGTAAATAAACCAGTTGGTGACAATTACACATTTATGTTATAAGATCGTCAAGTTAAATGTTTAATATCTTGACTTGGGCCGTAAAAACTTTTTCATTGGCGAGTTTTGCAGAAATAATTAAAAATAATGTAAATATCTATTTTTAAAACATTATTTGACCCAAATTATACAAACGCACTGCAACTACTAAACAAGTGAACGAGCGATAGACTACAGTTTTGAATAACACACAGGCTACTTTTATCAACATACTATGTACATGACGTGGCCGAAGCCGCGCGCAGAAACTAGTTGTATTATAATTATTCCCTAAAAACTGTGACACAAATGATTGTGATCTGAGAGAAAATGATGACAGCGCCAGATATTTCTTCTGTGAGGTCTTTGATATTGTTAATTATCTGCTCTCTGTGTACATATAGTATTTTTTTGGCTTGTTATTTTTTTTTGTTGGATTCGAATATTTTTATCGCATCCTTGCCATTGAATACTTTATCTAAAAGATTATTTAAATACACAACTTATATGTTACAGTCGAAAGTTTATACTGAGTACAAATATTATAGCAGTACATCACTATGTACCTAGTTTTTTTAATCTATTAAGATTGGTACTTTAAACTAATTTTGCCTAAAACATAATAAAAAAGTCTACCTTCGAGCATCGTACTTGATAGCTAACTTCGACATGGAAAACTGGATATTATAGATACATTTTGTTGTTCATGCAAATTTTCATGAAGTATAATTTCCATAGAAAAAAGAAGAGACGGTATTACTAAATAGAAAAAGTAAAATTCGGCGCAAGCTGATAATAGAGTGAAGTGCTGGATGGATGCGGCATGCGATATACAGCGGCGGAGTCGGATGTGGCATTACGGAAATTAAGTTATCAATATAAGTCTGTAACTGATCGATGTCTGTGTGGCAGATACATATTTACGAGAAGCGATTACTGCGAGTTTGTAGTTAAGGAATACAACCTTAACAATGATTTTTTGATTTTGTGTTTGTTTATCTGAGCGTCCGCTTGCGTGTCTTATCTTAGAAACAGCTCATCCGATTTAAATGCGGCGTTACTCTCCAACACAGAGCCAAAATTAGTGGAGTTAGAAATATGAAAGTTTTCACAGGGGTCCCTGTAAATGCATAAAAAGTAGTGACTAAAATTGGTATACAGTAACTCTCTTGGAAGTGTAAGACAAAGCATAGTCAATGTCCGGAATAAAATATTATCGGAATTACTGTATGTATAATTGACATCTAAGATTTTAAAAAAATTGTCAGGAGAATGCCTCATCCATATCATAATTTTAAATTCAATATCAATCTTGAGGGTTGAAGGGTGGGATATGCGACGTTGCCCGCGCATACATTATGCATGCTAATTTATTGACAGGTCAGCGCCAGCCTGCCTGTTCCTCATGTTCTGTGCACTGGCAGTATAGCATAGGCACAAGAAACACAGGCATACGGCACAAGATATAATTAGGCATACGAGACAATAAGCTATTAAGGTTCCAATACAAGAAATAAGGAGACATAAGACAAGAAATATATAGGTGTACGAAACAAGAATCAAATAAGCATTCGGGATAAAATAATTATGAATGCGGGACAAGAAACAATTAAGGTCCAAAACAAGAAACAATGAGGCATAGAAGACAAGAAACAAACAGGTATATGAAACAAGAAACAAACAGGTATATGAAACAAGAATCAAATAAGCATTCGGGTTAAGAAATAATTAGGAATACGGGATAACAAAAAATTAAGCTACAAGAAATAATTATACATACGGGACAACACGCAATTAGGGTTCCAAGACACACAACGGTAACAGATATAGCGGACATGAGAGAAATAGGCACAAAACATACATAACAGGCACAACGTACCTCAAAACAGCTTATAGGCCCTAGAATTCATTTAAAGTTATAACTTTTTTAAATCAGTAAATTAGATTTCTTTTTTGTTTCTAATATACTAAATAAATAAATATTGCCTTGTTCTGTACGATCAGCATGAAATAGTACCAATTTACAAGTGTTTGTATATCGCATTGTACTTATATAAATAAAAGGTAATTGAAGGAGACCCGGTGGCGAGTTGACAGCCTCCACAAAGGTCGAGCTGCCCAACTACCGCAACATGTGACGTTGACGAAGGCCAAGGAATACAATTTGGACAACCTATTTCATTTTACTAATATTCTGTGTGTATATCTCTATATTTTATTGCTTACTAGCGTTCGCCGCTACTTCGCCCCTCTCTTCTATCCTTCTTTTAACCCCCTCTTCACCTTCTCCTCCTCTTCAACCCCACCAGTCAACACCACTTCCCGTGCCTGAAAGTGTTATGCTTATTTCTTCGATGATGAAGAATTGAATGTAGTTAAGAAAGGAACCAATCCACATCATGGTACAAACGATTGCAATGGATCAATATGATTTTAAACAGTAATACTGTTAAACACTTAAAAAAACATTATAATAAAACTTATGTATTAATCAAATTGAATCGTTTTGATTGATAGTATCGCTGTTTAAAATCATTTTGGTGTAATGTAATCGTTTTTGACGATTATATGAATTGAATCATTTTCGCTTAACTACGTCCAACTTTCATCCAGTTATTCAACTTCCTCAAGCATTCCTTCGAAAAAAGTAGGCAACGTTTTTTTCTCAAGTTTTATTCTACCTACATATGTATCAA
Source organism: Asbolis capucinus (assembly GCA_018249125.1). Taxonomy (NCBI): domain Eukaryota; kingdom Metazoa; phylum Arthropoda; class Insecta; order Lepidoptera; family Hesperiidae; genus Asbolis; species Asbolis capucinus. The sequence continues at coordinate 12,413 of DWJZ01001427.1, forward strand.
GTTTTATCAAAATTTGGTCAGTAGTTAAATTTACTTATTTGTCATACTATCTAATTTCAATCAAAATGATGATTATGATGATTTTTTGGCATACCTCGTTCAGAATGTAAGGCGACCATTTGCAAGTTTTCACTAAAACCCTGAGCAAATAAACTGAAGCGACATGCAAGTAAAGTTTGCAAGTTAAACTTATTCTGAACATCTCATAACATCGGCGGTTCCTCGGACTAAACTTGGGATAGAGCTAGTGGAATAACTCTGGTGTCCGTGAACGCGAGGGTTACGGCTCCCCGGGGGGTGATGAGGATCTGCGACTCTTAGGTCTTTATCCTGGACCGATTAATCTTATTTATATCGAGGTAAGACGCAGACGTTGCAGTTACAACATTATTCTAGTAGATGTATGCCGTTAGATACTCGTAGATATTTTGTTGTCGACTGTTGGAGTAGTGGTCTGGGAACTTGGCTACTGGGCCGGAATTCGTGGTTTCATGGATTGATGGACCCAGAATACACTTTATCGTGATGGACAGGGATATTCTGTGCCTGAGTGTAATAAAAATATCTATATAAGTATGTATTTCAAAATATAAATACATGTACATATGTTATCTGATCGCCATAGTAAAACCAAAATTTCTCAGTTAGGGATCAGATGGTCGTGTGTGACTTTAAATATTTACTTATTATCACTTATTTGTTTCTGCACACTATAAAATGTCGTATAATATGTGACCTCAACATAATTTATTAAAAGAACAAACTAAAAAGTGATAAAATGAGAAAATTTTCTATGCACTCTAACATTAATATAATTTATAGTATATCGTATAATAATAAACAGAACGTGAGTACCTTGTTTGCATTTAAAATGTTTAGTATCCGCGACGATATTAGTCTAAAAACATAGTCGAAGTTAAATAAATGCGCAATGTTACGGATAACTTAAAAGCCATAAATGTCGCCGGGGTCGTTAACCTGCTAACAATAATTTGGACTTCAAAATGCATTCATGGACTTCAAAATTAAATGCATTTTTCATACAAATTTACATCAATACCGTCGCAGTCAATCGCCCGACGCATAAGAAGAGGCCCCGCGACCTCGTGTAGTCATTAGTGATGGCTCCATGCACCTGAATGCCGCCAGCTTTCGTCCAGGGGCAGCTCCTGTCCTCCTCTAATAGAGCATACTCCACCACGCTTCCCCAGTGTGGATTAGTGGAGGACAAGGATGCCATTGTCAGCAATTAATTTCTCTAAATTGACACACAATTTGCGTGGGAGAACATTTTGAATTGTCTCTGTTAGTGATAAAAGGGTTTATAATAACGCTATGTCTGCGACAGCGGTATCTGCGACGGGGCGCGATAGTCTCAGGGTGTCAACGGTTCTAGAATTAATCTATTTTCTATGATTTATGTTATTACATCAATGCATTTAGGGCGTGTAATGTTTCGTAACAGAGAAGTGAAATATTTTTATCGCGTTGGACATTTTTTGATATGAAAAAACTATTGTAGTTCTAAGTATGGTCCTACATTGTTTATGTACGTACTTATGTATCTACATAGATATTTATACTTGCTAGAAAATAAGGAAATTTTGGTCGTAAATAACATCGACCCGAGCACTCGAAGTGGAGTTTAATTTGAGAAGAAAAAGAATAGACAACAGACAAGTAATAGACAATTTGAAGGCACAGATACTGAATCTGTTAAAGTTCTCTGATGGTGAGTTGTGGCCCTTGAATATGGAAAACCTTATGGGCGCCACCGATGCATTGCTGACACAAGTATTATTGTAATTTTATTCAATTTTGGTAATTCTATTTGTAAATAAAGTGTTGTTGTATAGATCGTGTATCCATATCATTTTTGGTCTAGGCTTCACATAAGCTGTTATTAATTTTTACTTTTATTTTACCGAATTGAATACTAGTGGTAGGTAAAACCTTTCTGAACTCCAGTCGTTTTCCTCGTGAGATCCCGGAGTGGTTACAAAGCGCAGAGGGAGGCCACCGGGGGGGTTTTACTGGGTAAAAATTCCATATACCCTGGTACTTCACTCAAAGTGCCGGGCACCTTTTGAAAGTTTCCCGATCATCGATAAAATAAAAGGTAGAAACTCTCTGTCCGTACACTACACTGTGCAACAATCCCAGAATATAGATTATTATCCTAATTACACTCTAGGTCTAGACAGCTAATTTGACGTCACGCCGCTGTACCGGCCTGATATTGCCATAGGACGATTGTTCCCACGATACTTGTCTCTTTCACACCGGTGGTGAGTGAGGAAGAAAGCCTATGCAGCCGATCCTGTGGGCGTATTGTTAGGTATATTGAAAATCAGTATATTCAATTGTTGGATTAGATTTGTAATACTTCAAACGAGTCATTTTTGTTTTTCTGTTCAATCTGGGTCTACAAAAATCATATATTTTTTATCTCCTGGAAAATTTGAGTTTTTGACAAGCAAGGTTTTATTTTGGAAAAATGTAATTTCCTGTTATTTTAGTATATTGGTTGTTGGTTTAATTGATTAAATAGATTGAATTGACTGCTGAACTCAGATTGTTAAATGGCTACTTGCATCGCTGCAGCTACGCTGAACAGATTCTATAATACATTCGTGTACAGAATCAGTATACAAACTCTGTACTGAGAAACGATTTGAGTAAAGTTAATGTTATTCAAGCATTATTTGTTAATGAACAAAGTGTTTTAAATGCTAGTAGCAACGTATCATAATACACGAACTGCGATATAGCTTCTGTTTTGTTACAGACGATGTAATCACTTCCACATCATCAAGAAGGATGGGCACGGTACAGTAATAATTATGATACAGAAGACCAGCCAAGTGGGTGGCAGCGCTGCGCCAGCGGAGTTCCGCAGCAGCTTTAGTTATCTCTTGAAGTGTTATGCCTCCTATTCGTCATCATTTCTTTTCTAACTACGTTTGACAATCTGGTTGGTCTTGATATTAGTGAATCTGACTGCTACACCGAAGGTCGTGGGTACCTACCTACCCATTCCCACCATTGTACATACATATGTATGTTTATCAGTTGTCTCATCACCATAGTACAAGCTGACGCTTAGTTTGGGGCCAGGCGGCCTTGTGTGAGTTGTTCAAAGATATTTTTATTATTATATGCTTATCTCCTAAAATTTCTCTTTTCTCTAAATAACTTCTATATCTCTTTTTCATATAGTATCTCCTAAATATTATTTTCTATTTTCTACGTTCCCTTTTCTATTTTAATTTGGCACAGGTGGATCGTTTGACTTTGGCTAAATATTCCACTTTAAAACTTATTTCGGCGAGAAGATAGCTTAATTCTAAATGATCACGTATTATGTTGTACCATGGCGATATAAATATGGTTTCTTTCTTAAAGTATGGCACTCACCAAGACGCAGTTATGCCGTGGGAATTCACTTAAGTACAGAAGGTCTACTTCACTAATATCAGTTTACTGGAATTTTTATGTGTGGGCATATACGAGTTCAGAATTTGGGGTAGAGAGTTTCAGAAGTGCAAAGAGAACCGCTACACCCAAGAAATAGTCATGACAAACTAATGGGTTCTAATACATACATAGGTACGACGTACATGCTCGTCTTCAAGATCAGAGTGAAAACGCTACTTCTAACTTAATGTTCTTTACCATCTTACACCACATCGCCACTTACCGTCAAGAATTATAATTAAGCATCAACTGGATATGTCAAAAGTGCAAGGGTTCCGAACGGCCCACGGAACGCCAGACCGAGACATTCATCTGTATCTCGGCATCCGCCAGACACGAGAAAGTAATAACAAGGAATCGTTTTGCACATTCGTCAGAAATCTACGTTCAGGTCATTAGACGATGGAAAACAAGCATTAAGGCGGTTCCGTGGAATTGATTAATAGGCGAGGGACAAAGGCGAGCGGGGATCGCCATAAATAAAAATAAAATAGTGCGCGGCCTCCATGTTAATTCCTTTCGGTATTCCGGGGGGACGGAGGTTGCGGCTGCGGCCTACGTCCTGCCTCGTTCACATACTTCATTAGCGCCTACATTTAATACTATTGGTCAGCTGTCTTTCAATCTTTGTGCCTACTTGTTTTTAAATTTATTTATTCATGTTTACGTTACCTCTTATTAGTCCATTATCCACCAGTCTACCCTGGGTGGATGTGGAGAAACATGATGGTCAGTGTTTTCATAGTATCACATTAGTTGGTGATTCATTAGCTTTTTATATGACACTGATATTTGCACGTGGCTTATTGGTGTTATCATGGTAGATATATTTGCATTAATAAATAGGTTCCAGTAGTGTCTTTGAAATTTTTCCTGCTTTATAAAATAAGGGATGAAATCTATTCCACTCGTACACAAACATGGAAGAGCTAGTATCTGTGCAATATGTCTGCCATGTCGTCATTACAATTGGTAGGTATATGAGAGAGAATGTTTGAGCTCGAATGCTGAATTACTAGCTGTAGCTTACATAGGTTCGATGCTTCGACGTAGCGTGCGCCGTGCGCCGTCCCCCGGCGCCGCGGGCCTGCCCGAGTTTGTTTTAACTTAGCTCTTGGACTAGCGCACGTGCACCAAGTTTTATCTAACCAGGGTCCGCCGGCGGCTTCGCTCGCGTGGTATGTTGATGAAAAGTAACTTGTCTTATTCCAGACTATAATTTATGTCTGTGCCAAACTTCGTTCAGATCCATTCAATGGGTTTTGCAGGAGTAACATCCGTCCTCATAAAGTTTCGCATTTATAAAATTAACAAGATGCATTAAGTAGGACTGTGCACGAAGTCCATTCGCCCTTATGATTGACGAACTGTACCTTACATATCTGTAGCTTTACAAGAATTACTGAAACAAAATACTTTGTCCATTACCAGATTATTCGAGGACACCACGAATGGCTACCATCATGTCCTGCATCCACTCCAGTTCCTGTGACGTCACCGTCGTGGGCGGTCGGCAAGTTTCGATTCGCGAACTCGCCGACATTAGAGGACGGTCGTTAAAGAAAGTAATTATTTAACTTTTTTGTTCCAACTTCACCGTTCTAACTTAGTTTAATGGTCTAACTTTGGAATGTTGTCAGTGGTTCATCGAATTTAAAATTCTTTTATTATTTCAGGACACATTTTTATCAAATACATCATAATTAGATTTTGGATAACATGACTTTTACATATTTTCTCTTTTATATATTTGACAGGCCGGTTGGTCTAGTGGTTAGTGAACCTGACTGCTAGAGCGAAGGTCGTGGGTTCGATTCTCACCCAGGTCAAACTTTTCTGTGATGAGGAATGTTTGATCTGTATGTCTGGGTCTAAATATCTATATAAGTATTTATTTAAAAATATATATGTATGTATGTTTATCAGTTGCTTGCTCACCATAGTACAAGCCGACGCTTAGTTTGGGGTCAGGCCGTGTGTAAATTGTCCTAAGATATTTCTTATTATTTATTACATATTATAAGTTAATGCTTAACTACAACCCCAGCTGGTGGTATGTGGCGATGTAGTCTTAGGTGGTAAAGCGCTATGTAACAACCTCTATAGTGCTAAACCATTCCTTTAACTGGGTACTGGTTTCTCTCAATACCTAATGGGCTAGAACCATTCTTCATCAAGTGAAGATCTTCATCATCAATGAGGATTGTTTGAAACGTGAGAGGTCAGACGAACGTCAGTGCCAGAAGTTCTTATGTTACATGGGAGGCAGTAACATGAATTAAACTTGACTCATCGTAAGCTGTATTCATTATTCTATTATAACACAAATATTTTGACACTTATCATATAATAACAACTAACTTAGGTCTATGTACGCTTGGGAACATCTAAAAATGAACGTACAAAATACAAATCGTATCTTTATGTTACCAAGTAAGTACCGATTTAATTCCCTCGTGCTACCACTCAGAGGTTTATTCCCGAAACATATTCACAAATATATCTGTGCCTATTAAAGTTCGTTAACCCGTCGACCTAACAAGAAACAGGTATAAAGAAACCTCAGAAGCGAATCTGTGAACTGGAAAATCACAATTTGCGTCTGTATTTTCTTTATTCATGTTGGTGTTTTGACAGCGGCACACGGCGCGGCGCGTGACGATCAGCTCCGTCCCCCGCTAGTCTCTTTACATTTTTATTCAGTGTACACGCGGTATTTGAACATAAATAGGGATTTTAGGGTTCCGTAAGAGTCAAATTAACAAGTGCCTGAAGTCTACCAATCCGTACTCGGCCAGCGTCCGCTGTGGTTTGTACAGATACTGATTGGGGACCCGAGCCCGGTATAAAGACAGTTAGAGGTTGCAAAGATGAAGGGTACCGGGAAAGGATGCCTTGCTTCGAGCCCTTCCGCTTTTCTAAGGATTTATCTTTCAAACTTTTGCACTGATATAAGTATATTAGTCACTATAGCTGTCATAGCAAACTTTTATGTTTATGTCACGAGTTGTAAGTTTTCATTGGTCGGATTCATGTTATTTATGTCGTCGCTTCACGCGATTGGTTCGACGAGTTGCTGTTCGCCGTCCACAGCTTGTATGCAATTATTGTACCGAATTGTATTGTATCGAATGAAGTAACCGATTGTATTGTATCGAAAGAACCTTACCCCTATCTTTGTTTATCTGTATTCAAGATGCAAAGCAAGTGGCAAAGCATATTAATTTGGCCTCAATTTATCGATGGCCCACTACTAAGAACGGGTCTCTCCTCATACTGAGGAGGCCTAGAGCATACTCCACCACGCATGGGAATTGGTGAAAGGGTTAGTGGGCAACCCAAGTGTCGGAAGTTTCGATGCTACCCGTAGAACTTCACCATGGCTTAACGATTGTTATCTTACGACAACAACAGAGACCGACGACATGACGTGCCCGCCGAAGCACGGAAGAGCGCATAAAATTTTTGCTAAGTGGCCACCCATCCTCCTACGGACTGCGCCCGCTGTTGCTTAACTTTTTCGATGGGTTACAATCGGAACAAGCCGCCGGACTATGAACACATATTAATTTAATGTATTACACGAAATATATTTTTAATCTCCTGCACAGATATGGTTGTTGTCTCAGTATGTCTAAGCGTAATTTTATGTTATAAATAAAGACTAGCAAACCCGAGAACGCTCCAGAACTGACACGCACTTGGCAAGTTTTTATTCAGTGCGAGTGCGGTGTTTGAACATAAATAGGTGGTTTTCTGAATATTTATGGAGACGCTGACGGCTGTAAAATTTACGAGGCAACGGAACAGGCGCTCGGCGGCTGGGGGGGGATAGTTCTCTGTTCCGCCTCCATACACGGCGCCTTCTGACTACTTCTTTTTTCGCACATATATTATGTGCTTGTAGCTTTTTGCTTTTTAGCTAAAATAGAGAATATGGACCACGCTTTGATTAACAGTGTCTGAGGATATGAGAGCTCTGAAACATCACGAACAGATCAGGTCAGGTATTGCAGGTTATGGGCACAATAAATTTTGAAGTTTTGGATAATCTGAGGTGTTAGACCAACTATTACAGATATACAATAGTTGGTACAGAAAAAGATTTTTAATGTGTTAAGTATTTCCTGAAGGTATAGTGGAATTGAAGATCATCGAGTTACATTAAAACTATTTTGCAGAGTAATGCCTGTCGGGTCAGCTAGTCTAGTTATGGTGAGCTTATTAGTTCTACAGCTACGGTTTTTATGTTTTTATAGGTAGGCACAGCGAGGCAGCAATTGAGCTAACCGGAAATGACGTAAATAACCGTACAGCGTGTACTTCAATACGATAAAACACTCGTATCCGCTTTTCATTAATCTGCATTTCCACGGACGTGGAAGTCGAGTGTACGGCGTTCCCCAGGGTTACTGTCGGAACCTTCACTCATTAAATGGAGATGGCATTTTGTGCAATTGAACCTACATTTACCAGATCCAGTTATCTGCGTCGCTCATGGACATCTCCACTGAAATTTCCGAATTGATTAATACTAAATTATTAACGGTACTTTATTAATCGTTACATTTATATACCAATCGGTAGAACAAAAACCATCCCAACCAAACCAAATCAACCAACCATTCTGGTCGAACACACATCAAAACCCTAGAACTTTAAGCAGTGGCACTCCGCAAATACTGACAGAAGGGAAAACTTGAACAGTCACTAGTTAATTTTTTTAATCGTCACGACATTTTATTGTGTAGGATTTGTTTTTACTTTTGCATACGTACCTATGTATGTACTTACACGATATAGCTTACTATATATGAGTACGTAAATATATGTATCTACAGACTACGTGTATACAGAAGTGTCATCGCGAGTTCGATGTTTCTCGCATCTCTGAAAATGCCAACATCAACCTAGTTCCCCAAACGTTTCATAGATGGCATTGTGGGATGGATATCATTACGGTAACAGTGTCGCGAGTTGAATAATTTTGTGTCATCTCAAGAAATGTCTAACGAAGCTAAAGAAGTTTTCACTTAACAAAATATGTGCAAAGAAACACCGGAACCCCTCGTCCCAAAGCCCATTTCGTTCCTACAATTTTTATTTATTTGTTTTAGCGAGACGGAACGCAGTCGTGCCCACGCATAATACGCTGCAATAAAATCCTTCACGATAAGCAGGGTAAATGCACGCCAGTGTACGCCACTTAATCCCGCACTCATCCCGGATTTAAACATTATCAAATGTTATAATTTTATTGCTCGTCGGTCTAACCGTATCTTTAATCGAAGAATACATAGATAATAAATAATAGGGAACTAACGTAGATTGAATTTTAGTCGGCCGCCATCTATGCTAAATTGAAAGTGAAAGTTTGTATGGAACAAAATCGAAATCGAATTTGCGCCAAGTATCATTTGACATTTTAAAAGTATATCCAATTATTCAAAATACTACAAAGATCGCATTAAGCTGTTCCTGGAGCTACTTTTTTACAGCTTATTCTCGAATGCGAATTATCGCTAGAACGCGTAAAAATGCGTATACCTAAACATTGGACACAAGATTTACACTTGGACAATTTTACTGCGAAACATTGATAGTGTAGTGTATTCTATGCAATAAATGAATGTAATGAAACCTTTCATATTAAACGCAAGGCGATGTTTTTTACTATCTCCGTTACGACAAAAGTTTAGTCGTTAAGGAGAGTCGCGAAGCATCGGCGACTCTGCAATAACAAGCACAATAAGGCTATAAACTGCTTAATAAAGTAAAAAAAACTCGTGCACTAACTACACCGGTGTAAACACGGCTACTACCTGCTCGTAAGGAACATCGCAAACGGAGAGTGGGGCGCGGTGCGAGTGTGAGCGGGATTGTTCGATTAATATCGTGGAACTTGTAACTCGCTTCCGCCTATACATGATAAGACTCGTAAGCACTCGAAAAATATACACTTTGCGTCCTCTTTCCTCATACGTACCGCGAAGGACTAGATTAAGTTGCCCGCGTCAGTGTTTCCGCTCAATTACAATTTAAGTGTCTTCAAGTTAAAAGTGAATACGCTATTACTAATTAAGTGCGCTGTACCATCTAAGACCACATCGCCACTTACCATCAGGTGGGATAGTGGTAGTACAAATTTATAGAAAGTAAAAAAACAAGACGTCCCATTAAAAATATATATATATTTCTTCATAGTCAAGGACTCTTGTCCGAAGGATTTTGATAATTTTTTTTTCGGCTCTTGCGTCACTGGTTTTCTATCCTGTGCGCTTTTTTAACTTGAAAGTTATGCACATATAAAAAACAAATTATTACTTCTTTCGGTGAAGGAAAACGTGAGGTAGCTTTTTCGTTAAACGTGGCTTCTCAAAGGTATTTAAGGTGGAATATATCCTGTACCATTTACTTAGGATCTTCTCACTCGAACTCAGCAGTGGGGCAGTTACGGGTTGTAATGCTGATTATGATCAATATAGCGATTTCCCCGTGTACAATACACAGATAAGAACAAATATTTAGCTTGAGACACAACTGTTTGAAGGCCAGTTCCTGTTTCTTAGTCGACAAAATAACTCTGTTGTTTTTGATGTGCGGACGACAGTTAACACTTTAACTTTCAAAAACGCTCTTGCAATGTTTATGGTGGCACATCTCAAGACAGCAATACTCGTAAATAATGTTTACAAGTGAATCGCTTTTGACTTGGTCTGCGGGTAGAAACTTTCAATACGGCGAGTCCCTGTTCCCAATCAGTGACAGTCACTTATTGAATTTTGTTGTGCTCGAGGAAAGTTTCAATAATTCCTTAGATCGCGGAAACTTTATCAATTTCCCAAACTCGGGACATATCGCGATGGAAAATTCTTTGAGCTCGTATCGACTCGGATACTGGAATTTGTAGCGTTATGTATTTGTGATGGTTTTGTAATGTGCATGAAACAGATCATATAATTTGTTACAATATGCACACAGCAAATATATTAAAACAGGCACCTCTCGCTCCCTCAGCTCCCTCCGCTCAGGAATGATGGCCTGTGGTGAATATTCGTGCGCATTCCCGACCTAAAATTGCCCTCATGCCTAGTTTTTAGTTAGTTTTAATAAAAATATATATATATATATATATATATAACTGCTTATAATATATATCATAGTTTTCGCGCGCCGGCCTTTCGTATATTATTTCGTTTAAAAACAAAATACATGTTTATTGCGTGAAATTAACAGAGCTAGGTATAGCTAGAATAAAATTAAAAAGTATTAATTCTACATTACTCTGTTATTTTTAAACATATACATACGGTGATAAATAACTTAGGTATTGTATCGAGACTCCCTGGTGTACGGCAACTTGTCGAATTTTGGTTCACTTGATCACATGCATTGAAATCAATTATAGCGGGGTTATTGTTCTAAAGTCATAAAATAAAAAATCACATTACATTATTAATCAATTTAAATATATCATTTTATGAAATTACATAAAGATGGGAGCTCACTGTTATCAATATATATATGTATATATATAATAGAAAAAAATAGAAAGCCATAATAATTGAATTTTATTAAAATTAAAAAATATATGCCTAAAAATATTCATAGCTTAACTTTGAATGAGTCGTGACTAGTT
>DWJZ01001428.1:0-23523 GCA_018249125.1 Asbolis capucinus
CATTCCTGCTCATCACAGAAAGGTTTGACCAAGGTGAGAATCAAACCCACGACCTTCGGTGTAGTACTCAGGTTCACTAACCACTAGACCAACCGGCCTGTGAAAATGTTACGTTGAAATGTGTTATTTGAGAAAATATTATGAAAATATAACTCTTTGTGCCAATTTTCATTCTGATCTCTTAAGTAGTTTTTACGTAAAAGAGTAACAAACATCCACATAGAGTAACAAACAGAAAACGCACATTTTTATCGAATGTTTAAGCCCGAAAGTATTTAATTGTCATATTTGAACGCTTAGTTGGTAGTGACCCTACTAGTGGCCTACGTTTTGTTTGTTTTGTAATAAACTCGAAAAGTACTGGATCGATTTTGAAAATACTTACTTCAATATTCAATAGGCATAATAGCGGTGACATAGGCCATATATGATCCGGGGAAATAAAATTATCCTTGGGACCTGGTATCTCCAAAACGGAACAATGTTTACTAGTTTGTTTCTATTTATTTATTACAAAATAACGTATAAATACAAATATATATATATGTATATATCATTATTTATACAATATATATTATGATTTTCGAAGTATCAAATATCCACCATCGCTTTCCTGGTGAGTTATTGCGTCTGTATATTAACAAAATCGTTAACCACCTCCTGTACTATAATGGCCAGTAGATTTATATCAAACGCGTGTACCATGTAATTATTGGCATATGCGTCAATAGGAACTGTTTTTGCAGGTGTTATAGTGAAGTTGAACCTAAATTGCTTTCAACCCCTTACAGTATAGTTTGACATGTTCATTTATTTAAAAAGTAATCAACGAATTCTTTGATTAACTTGTGTTTTTTAACTTTAACACATACTTAGAATTCCCCGTGTTACGTTAGGGGGAAGTATTGTCGTATCGTGTTCTTCGTCCCTGTCAGTTCTGCCAATTGTGAATATATTTTTCTCGAGTTCCTGGTATGTGGTACCAAAGTCGTGTTTGGTGTAGTGTACTGTCCTTCTTCCACAGATTACTTCTCTAGCCTTGAGGATATCTTAGAATCATTATGTTCCCAGTACATCTCATAATCATAGGTAAGTTTAAAGCAGAATCAACTTCTCGTTTACTCTTCTCTTCTTTCTTTATTTTCTCCGCGCTGGCAGGCTTAGCACTACCTTGGCCGGCAACGCGTTACTGACACCTCAGCCTGATGTCGCGACGGACCATATGCTCATATGTACGCTACGTATTCATGGCGTAAAAAAGTGGAGTTTTAAGAAATTACCATTAAACACTTATTTCATTAATTAAGCGCAAATTCCTTTTTATTAAGTAACGTGACATGAGCAATACACATATTTTCGCATCGACGCCATTTTGCTTTCCCTGAACTGGCGATACCGTAATGATTGCGACCAGTTTGATTAACCACCAACCGGATTTGCTGTATAGTTATTAATTTAATTTTAACCTAATCGCCATTGTTTGTTGAGTCAGATTTTTCAAGAAAGTAAGGTGAACGGAGCTGGCTTTCATCCATTTTAAATGGTACAGCCACAGCGGGTAGGTAGGTGGGTAAATTTCATGCCGGTCGATTCTCGTTTCAAAAGTCGTAGCGATATCGTAGCGACCTTGTTGCTGAAGCGCAATTTGCAATTAGGGTTTCAACTTTAACGATATTCATTCGAACATAGTTCGTCAACGACATACTCGTATCAACTATATTCCGAACACAGAGTGAAATTCTATTGAAGCAAAATGTGAAAACGAAATTCCGGCTGAACTGCAATCGAACAAATTTTTTAATTTAAACGACTTAGAATTTGTTGGTAAAACGAGAATCGGCCGATTGAGTGCTTCCGTGCTTCGGAGGGGACGTAAAGCCGACGGTCTCGGTTGTTATCGTTAGATAGCATTCGTAAGCATAGAGGCCTTTAGGAGCCCTCGGAGGCCTTCCGACCTTCTGTTTGGGCACTAAACTTTTCACCAATCCGCACAGGAAAGGAAACAGTTTGGATATATTAGCCTCTTCAATCATGAGGAGATACCAGTGCTCAGTAGTGGGCTATTATAGGTTGAAACTACTTTAAACAGCTGCTTCATTATCCCGTAAAATGAATTGTACATACGTTATCATCCCGTTTGTCAATTAAAACACCAATTGTACTTTTTTAATAACGAATACAAAAGGTTGAACATACATATGTATTGTATATAAAAATACATTATGTATTGTATTTAAAAATGTATTTTCAACGATGCATGTAGTCTGGATTAAGTTGGCATGCAACAATGTTACATAGGATTGTACCTTACGAAGAAATTACGACCAGGTTTTTTGAAATTATGATTTTTTTAAATTTTTAAACACTGTTTCTTAATTTTAGAAGAGAATAAGATATAATATATTTATATATAGTAATATTATAAAGAGGAAAGATTTGTTTGTTTTATGAGAAAAAGCTCCGAAACACACTGCAAGTTAAATAAAAGCTTGTAAAAACAAACAAAACAACAAATATTTTATAATAACAATATTGAGATCATCATTAATATAGGTAGTTACATTATTGGACCCATTCCAGAAATTATCTCGGTTTCGGCATGTTGCAAGGCAGCCTCTCGGGGTTTCATTACACTAATATAAATGAGGCCGCATACTACATACCGTTTTCTGCGAACTGGACGCAAAAAAAAAGTAAAATACGCTCTGTGGTTCAAGTACGAAATTTAAATTTTAGGCGCGAAACAGAATTGCGCTGTTAATCGCCTCTTCAGCTAGCAGATAAATTTTGTGATTAGAGATGTGCCGATTTTGACAGACTAGCCGACTAGTCGGTTGTGAAGTGGCCGACTATTCGGCCGACTAGTTGACCAAGCCGACTACAGTTACGTTATTTATTAGAAATTAATGTTGGTTTTACATTTCAAAATGTGTAACGCTGATTGGTAAAATCAATATACAGAAAAATAAAGCGTCAGAGTCAATAAAGGAGAAACAAACACAAAAACAGATTAAATATAAATTACATTGTAAAAAAGTTTAAAAACTTCATTCATACTCCATGTTCATTATTGTACTCCAAAATTTACAACCGACTAAATCAAATCTATTTCGCAGCATATGGCGCAAGTTATTGACTTCGACCATCGTAAATTAGCCGGGTACAAATTGACATGTTTACCCTACTAAATCAAATGGTACATTGAAAACGCGGCCCGGCACGTGTCGTGTGAACGTTCTGATTTATTTGGGTTATAAAATAAGAATCGACATGTTATTTGTATATTCGGTGTGGAAGCGAAAAACGAATACATTTGTAAGGTGGTATGGCGATATTTTTTAACTTTAGTAGTATTAAAATTTTGAAAAGGGAAGTCTTTTATTTTTCTATCCACGTTTCAGGATTCCATTTCTATAAATGTAATGATTGGTGATTCGGAAATCAAACCTGGACCTTTAATTGATGCTCAACCTTATGAAGAACTCTCAGGAGTGTCGATTTCTTCACGACTTCCTTAACCGTAGCGTAATATTTTTCTGATACTCACATAACTTAGCAAATTAGATAAAAAAAAATTAGAACCCAGGATCTCTCGTTCGAGAGACCAACGATCAAACCACTAGGCTATCGCTCTATACCACTACAGGTGGATACTGTCATTACCTACCACTCTTCAAACCACCGTGGGCTTGTGAACCAATTAACAATAATAAGGACAAGCAAAAACGATACAAAGTGCGATTTTCGTCCTCAAACTCTCCCGGCCGGGGTCAATGAACCGCGGAACTGGTCGCAAACATTTGACCAAAAAAGCCTGTAACCAGGGTCTTGTAATATTTCCTGAGATCTTGAGAATGTACGGGATAATTTCATGTATAGTTTGTATGATTTTTTTAATTAATTTGAAGTTAGTCCTAATGGACTAACTAATTCCCTCTAACTGTAGTATTCCCTGTGTTGGTATGGACAATTTACTCCTGACCCGCGAACAAACATTCATCTGTCTCAATGGCCACGCCAGCCGGGATTCAATCTCATGACTTCTGGCTCTGATTTCTCTTTCAATTTCGCTGTCATGGTTTAATTTTGATATTTTGAATACAACTTAATATGTTAAAAATGATTTGCTGAATAAAAAATATTCATATTTTATGATACAGCTTTTCAGAACAATATTACGTAAATGTGCATATACAAAGTAGGAATTTAATAAGTGAATAAAAAACGTACATATCTGACCTTTTCTAGAATTTCCGATTACATTCACGCAACTATTTAAAATTAAAAGTGTAATAATTACATACGGCAAGTCTAACACGCAAATTATCTACAAAACAATTGCAACATGCAAATGCGGCCTTTTATTCCCGCCTTATTTTAATCTTCCTCGATTTAACTAAGCATATTCACGATAAAAACAACGGCTTAACCGTAACGATACGATAATTATTTATGGAATTAATAAATATGTAATTAATAAGTAACGAACGCAAAAGCACTGTAGCATCGCAACTCGGATTAGGGTTAGCCAACCAGAAATTAAAAACAGCCGCCATTTCCGTAAATGCGCGCGAATTCAAATCAGGTGATCAATTGTTTTTTTTTTCGTGCGTGCAGACGGGCTACATCGCTGCCCTTTAATGCCAGTTCTTTTTTTACTAGACAGTAAAAAGTATAAGTTATTTAAATTTTAAAAGATGAAAATTAGGAGAATCTTGTGCACTGTTGCGTGGTTGCGAGAAATATAGATGTTAAACAAAATTATAATTAATTCCATGTGCTAAAGCTTGTTAGCGGTCTTCAAGTTATTTGGATACTCGGGTAATTGCCTCAGAGTTGTGGACTGTGATAATCAAGAGTCGCATGACGCGTCTCGTATAAAAAAATCTTAAGTACATCGATTGTTAATTATGTTAAAATTGCATATCATTCTTCATTTAAAGATACGTTCATCAATCGAACCGGACACAAACAGTTGCCGACGGCTTTCACTGCCACAAAAATGCAGCACCAATCCGCATTCACCATTCTAATCTCGTGATTATAAATCAACCAGTCCCGCTCCTTTAACTTGATAAGAGATTGTTACCGGCCACATGTGGGGTTCTGTAAGAGCGAATAAATTAAATTTAGAAGATAACAAGATAGAACGATACGACGGTATGGACATCGGGTTCCCGCATGGACGCCTTGAAACATTATTCGGGTATAAGAAACTAATTATGATTTGCGTCAAAAAAAACGGAACATACAGTAAGCGTCGCAAGTTTTGGTCCATATCTCAAAAACTACTAAGGTGGAGAAAGTATGTTACTTAGTGTAGACTCCTTAAAGTTTACTACCCAAAGGTTGCCTAGTTGAGATCGCTGTGTAGCGATAAGGCCGCCTTTTGTGTATGTTTATTTGTTCCTATTCATGTTACCCAAACTGTGTACATAATACAGAATATTTGTATTGTATTCTACGTAAAAATACTATTAATAAATAAATAAATATAAATATCTTTGGACAACTCACACATGGCCATCTGACCCCAAACTATGCGTTAGCTTGTGCTATGGTGATCAGATAACTGATTAACATACATATATACTTTTTAAATACATACTTAAATAGATATTTCTATTCTACATCCAGACACACAGAACAAACATTCCTGCTCATCACAGAAAAGTTTGACCTGGGTGGGATCCAAACCCACGACCTCCGGTGTAGTAGTCAGGTTCACTAACCACTAGACCAACCGGCCTGTCAACAGTCTAGTGGTTTGAGTGTTGATCTCCCGAACGAGGTCTTGGGTTCAAACCCTGCACGCACCTCTAATTTTCAAAAAGTTTCGTTTTACAAGTTAATTATCATTTGCCTCGTTGAAGACGAACATCGTGAGGACACCTGCACTCCTGAGAGTTCCCCACAAAGTTCTCCAAGATATGTGAAGTCTATAAATCACTCGGCCAGCCCAGAATATGGCCACTATCACTTGCATTGTGAGCGGAGAGCCGAGCCCAGTAGTAGAACTGCCATGAGTTGCAATGAAGATAACCCGTAAAAGATTTTCCGGTACCCGTTGATGGCGTAGAGCACGGGGCACGTCCTCATATCGAGGAAACCTAGAGCATACTCCACCATGCTGCTCCAATGCAGATTGGTAGAGAACGATACTATAATTAATATATTTTTCTGAACGTAAAAAAAAAATTTATTAAAAAAATAACAACGATCACAAACTGCAAATAGTTATTGGCAAGAAAATTAACAAAAGTAAATAATTGCAAACAATATCGTCAGAGTGACCTTCCTTCGGCAGCATTGCTCGGCAAAGTGAGGCCGGTGCAGGCTCCGCGGCTTTTTATACCCACCCGGGCTGAGTTGTTCATTGCTCCTACCAACATATTATGTTTCTCAAGGTCCATACTTCGACTGCTTACCTCGATCGTGAGTGATAAGCCAAGTTAAGCGACATCAGGCACGGTCGACAGTAGGATGGGTGACCGTTAGAAGCAAAAAATCTTGGGCGCTTCCGTGCTTTGGAGGGCACTTAAAGCCATCTATCTCAGATTTTATCTTTAGATAGCTGTATAGTAGTTTCTATCGTTAGATAGCTAGGAGAAACTCGTGTTGAGTAGTGGACCAAATGAAATGGGTTCAATCCTGAGGATCTGAATGTATCTTATTGGATTTTTAAAGAACGTCCATACACTAAACCTGGCCGTTGCCATGAAGATATTTGAGAGGAAGTTACTGTAGGTTTTAAGAAAAGAATATAACTCAAAACATTTTATTTTCATTTTTTATCCTGTTTCCTGAATTATTTGTTTATTGGAGTTTGTGTGAGTTTATCTTAGAAATAAGCTTATTTTACGTCGGATTTCGTTGACGTATTGTTTGGTGTGGATTAATTTTTGGTCTTTAATTTATTATCAACTAGCTTTTTCCGACGTCTACTTCCGTGTCGAACCCCTCACCCTTCACCTCCCCTCATAAAACCTCCTCTCAACCCCTCTTTCCTCCCATGGTGAAAAATTACACCTTATACATACTACATAAATAAATACATAGTGTTTTACATTTTCGATAATGAAGAGCAATCCCCTTTTCACCCCTCTCAAGATGTTTTCGAAAAAAATTTTTTCTTCAAGTTCAATTTTACTCTTGTGCTAAGTAAGGTTCATACAAAACGGTTCAGTAATTTAAGTGTGAAAAAGTGACAGACGGACAGAAGTACTTTCACACTTCTAATATTAGCAAGGATAAGGTAAAATAGCTCCAGGCGTACCTAGGCATTTACACAGGATGATGTTTTAAGCTATTTTAAAAGTAGTTTTAAAATACAATGATATTATTTCAACAAGGCAATTGTTATGTAATAAAGCGGTCGATACACCAAGCGTCCTTAATTGTTTTTAAACGATCCGACCGCCTCTGAAAATTGGATTTATATTGTTATATTGAACAACATTATTAACTCTGACAGATAATGAGCGATGTATGGTTTTAAACTTTCATCAACGTGGTCATTAAAAATGTAACGAGTACTTACGTATAACGGTTAGATTTTGTTGTCATGTTTTCCTGGCCACCTATTCGCTGGTATATTAAATACGGCCTCGCTAAAAGATCTTGTAACTGCACCAAAATCTCGATATAATAATAAACAAATTGGAAATATTAATTATTATTCACAACTAAAACATTAAAATGTATAGAAATATTTTTTATAGGCTAACTATATCAACTTAACTAAAACAATATCTCGCTTCACTTAAACCCGAAGCATTGACAGCTTCAATAACCTAAAAGGGCTTACGAAACAATTGGCCTGAATTTATTCATGCCCTAATACGAATTCGCCCTAACTAATGAGCTTTAACGTTACTTTGAGCGGAGCTCGAATATGAAATGCTAAACTTTAGAAGGGGTACTACAGGGCGACCGGTGGGACTGAAACATTTCACAATTAAACCCGGAGCACACCTGTGTTCTCTGACGAGCTATGAACATTCAACGTATTATTGCCTCTTATGTTTCGAAGACGTGGCCGGAATTTTTACACGACACGCCTCGGGAGATAATAGAAGAACATTGCGTAATCACAATAAAACACCACAGGATGCTGATGTAATACTTGACGAATTAGTATTTTCGGCCTCCCATAAAAATGCTTTCAATCACGGAATAGATCGGGTTTATTTTATACATCGAGTGATTGGGCATGATGAGTAATTTTGAAAAATAATCTAATATGGTTTTCCACGTGTTCTTTATGGAAAATATAACTTTTTTCGAAGAAAATTTTAGGTTGTGAAAACAAGTTGACCTTCGAAAATTTAAATATAAATTTCAATAACAACCTAGACTTCTTTTATGTTAAACGTAATAAGTTAGAAGCAAACTAACAGCTAAAGACTAAAGATACTGCACCACGCTCCCATAGCACGAATTGCGAGAGGGGATTTGTGACAAGCCGGAATAACAAATATTGTAAGCCTTCCAAATGCCTAGGACGTCCAAACAGATGATAATCCTGGTAATGTGAACGAGTGAGCGTTTATCTATATTTATGACGCAGTGTTAACGTACGTTTTGACACACTTCAAAATGGTTTTCAATAGGTTTTCAATACGTTTGTATATTTTACATCATTTAACTGTGTGTAACGATTCTAATGGTTCTTTTCTTATCTGAAAGCTGTTGTATGTCATGTGGTCTCTTTTGAGCGAGATCTGCTTACTAATTTTTGAGTTATCCCTAACAATGTGTATTCAGTTAAACTGGGCATAGCCCAGTTGATGATGTTTTGTTTTGTTACTATATATGTAGTTTGCACTAAGATTTATTAAATGAATTATTAAAAGGTTTTATTTAAAGAACAATGCTACTATCACGGTTTAGTTTTACGATTGTTACGGAGCATGTCTGTTTGTTTTGATAAGATTTTGTAAGTTTAATTACAACTATTCGTACTTTTTTCATTACAACAGAACTCAGAGTCTCAACTCAATTCATAGTGTTATGTCAGAGGAAAATCTACAGTATTTGTTTGACGTAAACTAATTCCGGCGTTCATTCATGCAACTGGATCGAAACATCGATATAACATTAACAAATCCATATTTTTTTTACTTCAACCTATAAATGGAAATGTATGTTTCATCCCGTTACGTGTATTTCACCTGAAAGTCGATAGAGTGTGAAGAGATTTCACATACATATATGGGACATTTAGTGTCATTTCACGTCAACAACATGAATGATATTTAAGCAACCACACGTAGCGAAATCGTGCTCAGAGCCAATAGATTAAAACGATGAGTTCGCTATGCTTCGACCAGCAGTGCAAGTCAACGGAATGCATAGGGAGCATCTATTTGTCATGTTCGTGGCTGCAGTACCCAATAACTGTCGGGAAGTAGTCCCGGGCTGTGTATTGCAAGTTAGTGCTGGTTTCAGTGTAACCTCACTCATATATCTCGATGACGACAGCAGTTGGAAAGGTAATTCTGGGAACCGCGGTTTGCAAGTTACTACGATGTACTGCAATTTGTTTGAGGTTATGCAGAATTTATAGAAAATGTTTTTCAACTTAACTCATCGCAGACTGTGCACATTGGCTCATATGTATTTTGAATTTAGCGGGTAAGAAAACTCGATCAAAATATCAGTATTCAAAATAGATATCGTGAGTACCCGTAGAATGGTTGGACGTGAACATTTGCGATAAATACAAGGCGCTGGGCTATGAGCGCTTCACGCTTGTGATATCCATTAGGAATTTCTATTTTAATTCGCTCAAGTCTGCCGTTGATCGATGAAGATTGAAAGCCTCTTTTTTATTCTATTCCCATGTTTGCTTTCAGGGTTGGCAATCACTCGATAAGTACAAGTTTGATTACAATCATACAGATATTTTATATCTTGCATATCATTCCCTGCTTGACAACATTCCCTAACATGCACCATTGTGACTGGTGCGGAGTCTTCTTACTCCTATTTCCAAGACCTTTTGAGAACCTATTCCACATCCCCAATTAAACAATACATTTTTTTGTCTTGAATAAATGTGTTTTATTTCTTTCTTCTTACATCTAAATTATTCTTTAAAACAGTCTCATTTCTCACATTCATTACTAAACTCGGGGACAAGTTCAACTTATTAACACAAATCTGCTCCCTATCTTGTGCCCTTGCATCGATACGGAACGAAATTTGAATTTTTTCACCGTCATCTTAAATGGATAACCGTTCCAGCCGCTGTTGATTTAGGGATGCTGTGACGTAAATAATTACACGCTCCGTGAACACGAAACGAATTATTACCTGGAACTGAGCTCCTTTTGTTATTGTGTAACTCGGTAACCGGGTCAGGTTCTACGAACGAATATTGGATCAGATGTCTCCCAAAAAACAAACCGCGGCCAAAACCCAACATAAATTTGAATCCAAACCTTTTAATTGTTTGGATATTTTAATGTATTTATGTTTCTTATATTTTACGTCGCCACCGCTTCTAAAAGGTACTTTTATCGTAACTTCGCATCTTATTCACAACTGAAGAGGCACAGGCATAACTTCACTAGCTAGTGTCATTTGCTAGACTTTAAATAACTTTGAGAACTTAATGTAGCTCATGTACCACCCTAGGTAGCACCGAAGATAATATTTTCTAATGTAATCCACAGCACAATTTGATAATTAATAATTCTACAAAATAATTAGGCAACTGAAACAGTTATATCAGATACAATCATAAGAGATAAAATCTATAAAGAGACGACAATAAGCTATGAGATGAAAGAGAAGTACTTCATTCCTTTTAACATGCACTCACGTCCCTTTCCTTTTTGTCAGTAAAAGGGGTAGTAATAACCTGAGGCAAGCTTGGTAAAATTGTCATTACTTGAACCATGGGCCCTCCGAACTGTAACATATTAATGAGATGAGTTTGCCGTCTGTCCTTGTAAAAGAAGACCACTTTAAAATGAATGGCGTACACCGGCAACCCTGTTGGCCCATGTGGTAAAATGGCTAAAAACAGGCGTCCAAGATCTCCAATTATCAGTATAAATAAAAAAAGTACCAACATTTTAATCTTCAATATTAAATTCCCGTGACAGAAGAAAATCAAATCTATATATTAATACGCGAAGCAAAAAATTTGTACCACTTTCTACGAAAATTACGCAGACTTTGAAATTTGGCAAAGTTAAAGTTTTCACGGAGAAGGGCAGATAGCTACTATTTCATACTAAAGTATCGTAAACACATAAAATAAAAAGATAAAAACATTATACACACTACCAGCCATTAGACACACTGACGTTTGACAACATCACTACTGTTAATGACAATTTATTTTTTAATTGAATTACGGTTGAATTTCAGCCGCAGACCTCGACTGTAAATAAAATAGTTGTTCATAGTCCAAATACAGCAATATACAACAATATCAGAGCTCAAAGTCGCTCAGTCACGTGAAATGCCGAGCTCGGAATTTCTCCATGCGACTGAATTCCTAACGACCAAATCCGTGGACAAACGAGAATAAACAACGTAAGCTTGTACAATTAGTCTGCTACAGTGGCCAGGAACTGGTCGAGTTAAGCGGTCTTTAAACAATCAAAATCATTAATTAATATTAAAGTTATCCTAAATCATCCTTTAGGTGTAATGAATCAACTGACTGTGAAGTAAGTTTATGGATCTAAACTAAGAAGCGATTTAAATAACCAATTAAAGATTCTGAGTGCGGTTAATGGACCTTTGGAATGAAATAAGAAAGTACTGAATATATTTTCTGATAACCACGAAATGTGACACGTTTCAAAAATGGACAGAAATGAAATGTTGTGGTCACTTGGTATTATGGTGTGCGTGTTCAGGGTATGACCAAGCAACATGAGAAGTTACTCGTACGGTGGCGAGTATGAGGGAACACAGAAATGATGGGGACGAGATTTGATTAACTCAAGTAGGGACTTTGTATTGTAAAATTTTGAATTTTGAATTGCACGACTATTACGAGTATAACTGACTTACAATATAATAAAAAAAAAACCTACCGCCTTTTAATATGCTAATAATAGTAAGGGGTGAATAATTTAATAGTAAATTTTCGACTTACGACATTCACACAATGATGTCGTAAAAAATATAACAAAACAATTATAAGTAGAACGAAAAAAGGACTTGAACCTAAAACTGAGTTAGTATTAGAAGCATTTGTACATAGGAAAATTACACTAATACCTTTGAAATAAGGTATAATTTAGCATAACGGATTTCTACCATACGAAGTCACATTATTAAAAGTTGTGTAATTGAATAATAGTGGCTGTTAAGGCAATCCTTTAATTTCGTTGAATAGCTCCAATTTGGAGGGTAAAAAACTTACGCGAACGGTGCTTGTGAATGAGTAGGGTACCTTTGTCACGAATGACACGCGAGAATAATTAAAGAAACTAGCGTGACATTGGAGTGAGGCCTTGAGTCAGAGAATATGCTTAAAATATGGACGTGGAACTAGGAATTAGTGCGGGTACATTGAAAAAAAAAACACATTTGGGAAATAACAGTTTACGGTTTCAGACATTTTCTCTGATTACAAACACGTTAAAAAGTTGCTGAAGAACTTCGATCATGAATATACTAGATGTCGCCTCTCATAGAAATTTAACACAAAATATAGCCCGCATGAATTATGCACTTATACATCTTCGTTAAAAAGAAACGAAATAAGGAAAAGTGTATAAAACAATCTTCGTTCTTTCTCATTACACCCGTTGTACCTAGTTAGTGTAATAAACGAATTTTAATACATATAGCATCATTATTAAAATATTCAAAAAACAATCTTTAATAACTCTCTCAAGCTTCATAACTATATTATTAACCCTTGAGCAATTCCCTAGTCTGGAGCCAATCCTGAACATAGTATCAGGTCATGCCATTAAAATGCATTGTCATCAGGACGGAAGGTTTATGTAAAATTTCAGCTCCGTAACGTGAAATAAAGTGAGTTTAATTAAACTTGCAAGATTTGACCCGTAACAAACCATCAAATTAATATACTAATATACAAATAAACAGTGCAAGTCAAATAAAAATAATTTAAAGTCAAAATAAATGTGTAGTGGTAATGAAAACCTTCCATGTGCAAATGAATATCTCATTCTCATTACTCTAATTGTCCTGGACGTACCTTACTCTTTTATGTACAAAGTTCTTCTTCAATAATTCCTCAAACCTAAAGATTTCAACATCTAAACCAATTGATATTTTATTCCCGACAATACTTATTGAAACCCAGTACTCCCGCATATATTTTCAGCGTAAATTCTGAATTTCAATATGAAATGGGAAAGCGTGTGGTCAATATGAAATTTGTATTACGGCTACGCGTTTGAAACGATACGCCATTTACGAGTTTGGATGGAAATTTCGATATCCATTTTCGTATTATACAATTTTCCGGAAATATAACGTACAACGAGCGTTTTGTAGCGTATTGTGCGATGATGAGTACGAAATTGTGCTACTGATGAGGAGTACAGTGAAATGTTTATTACGGTTCGGACAAGGGTAGTCCTTGTTTCGATCTAACATCACAACCCCACTATCCCACTACTGGGCCCGGATCTCCACTCACAACGTGACGGTTACTGGTCATAGTCCACGCTGGCCATGTACGGATTGGTGGACTTTATAAGTCTTTGAGAACTTTATGCGGAACCTTCGAGAGTACAGGTTTTCTCACGATGTTATTCTTCACATCAAAATCGATTCCTTAGTAGTATATTGAGGAGGGGTTTCACCTCGTAGCTGAGCAGACTTCGAACATCCTCTGCCCTTGAACAGATTGGCCAACCTAAGGATCAGATATTTTATGCCGCACGACAAGGCTTAACGACCGTCATCTGACGACCAACCTGAACCGTTTTACGTGTCCTCCAAAGAAAAGAAGTGCTAATGATTTTTTTTATTTTATTGAACACCATATACAAAAATATCGCAGTACAATTGGCGAGTATTAATGCATAATACATATTTTTTTATTTTGTCACTAATTCAGATGAATCGACCATCCAATAACATCGAGAATCGATTTAATGTAATTGTAATTTTATAATCGCCCCCCGAGATCATTACGTAATTATCGTAATATCTCTTTCCTTCGTGGATAACATTTCGTCCAATATGCTTCCTAGCTTAACTGAAAGTGAGATAAGTAATGGAACCGATAATTCAGTACAGCAGGCTATGCTCAATAAGCTGAAATCTTTATTAAAACTTTTAATATTAAACTACATCACAACAGTAGAAGTTCCGCTCGGAATACCCGGTTAATAGGGAGTATAGATCATCTTGAAATATTGTCGGGATTACTCCTTCCGTGGGAGCTAGTTTCGAGAAACAAAGGCGCTGCGGTATGACTAAAGGTAGGTTGCGTCTACAGCGGGAAGCGGAAACATTATAAAAAAAAATTAAAAATATTTTGCAGACAAACAGTTACAGAAACGTAATTAATTACATATGTTATTTACGTACTACTAGCTGTACCCGACGCGCTTTGCTTTGCATCTACCATAAATCCGATCGATATAATTTTGGTACCAAAACCTTTACCAGGTAATTCTCAACAAAATTGCTACAGGCATGAGAGCTCTATTTCCTACCATTTCAGAGTCATTTATCTCTTTTAGTAGAACCTTAAAAATGGAATGCATTAATCAACCATATTCAGTGAGTGAAAACTCTTACAATAATACAAATTATATGTATAGCAAACTACCAACCTGTCCCGGCTTAGCGCGATGATTCGATTGGAATTTGTAATACTAGTGTCTATCCGCAGCTTCGCTCACTCGGTAAATACGTTGATAAAAAGTGGCCTAGCTTTTATTCCAGACTAAACTCTGTCTCTATGCCAAATTTCAATAAGATCGGTCCAGTAATTTTTGCAAGAAGCAACAAACATCAATTCATCCTCACAAACTCTCGCATTCATAATATTAGGATAACATCACCAGCCAACAATTGAAACCCACCTTACTATCCTCAAGTATAGAAACTAAAGTGTTTGTCGGCGACTTTGTACAAGGATTAACACTCACGCGGCATCAGGAAGAGAACCAGCCTTTGATGAAATATGCTCTGTGATAACTCTATTAATGCCCTGCTAAGACAAAGTGGACCGTCTCTTATCTCGCCACGACTTTCACTGGTCTAATCTCATATGCTCTGTATCTATCTTGGATAGTAGAATGCTTCGTGTGAATTTTTTTTGAAACTTTTTTTTTCCGTTTCAAATTTAGAATTAACAGAATGCAGTGTTATATTTAGTTTCTATACTCCTTAGTGAGTTTTTTTTGTTGAGGTGGAACTCTTCACAAGATAGTCGAACCTACTAGAGGTCTCGGGTGGGATTTCTACCTACTAAAACCCCCCCGGGCAGACGCCGACGTATATAGGGAAGCTCCGGGAATCTCATAAGAATGCATCGATGCCTCTCCTGCGAAGTTTTTTGTCCTGCCAGCAACTAACAGCTAATGACATCATAGCCACTTACTATCAGGTGGGATTCATATTTTTTTGGATTTTAACTGCTTTATTGTAAGACTTCTAGACTTCGCTTCTTACTTTTGTCGTAATCCCTTGAAATCTGCGAATGGAGTGATGACAGGCCGTTAAGTATATGTAATTACAGTATATGGAGAAGTAGAGACTAACTTTTTGCACTCCTTCTCCGTGGAAACTTTAACTGTGCCAAATTTCATACTCTTCGTTATTTTCGTAGCAGCTCAAAGGTTTTAGTAGACGTATTAATATATAGGGCGACCGTTATTATTACATTCGGTCGACCGCCGCGGCTCAATTTTCGAATCGGTCGCCGTTCCGGCGCGGTATTATTTTATAAGGGGAAGTTTAGTTACACTACGTGTATGTATGGAGCGACGTTTCGCCGGAAATACCGTAAGACGGTTCCAAGTTTGTCAAGAATAATGATTTCCTCTTTGTGTTCGATTGCAAATGCGATTCTGTTGTTTTGATTATTGTTCGTACTTGGTTCGCCTTTGCTTTTCTCTTTGATCTATAATGGTATGTAAAGTTTGAGATTGCATTACGTAATTTTGTACTATGATACGAGTACCTACCTTCTGAAGACTCATATATATCTGTCATGTAATAACCAAGGTCAGCTAGTTCATATGAGATCCCGGTGTCATTTGCACTGGATGGATACCCGGGGAGTGTTTTAGTAGCTACAAATCCTATATAATCCGAAACCTCTGCGTTCAGGTATCTTTAGAACATTTTCCCTGCGACATCAAAAAAAGATCAAAAATAAGTAATTCACTTATGTTTTACTTGTATTTTTCATCAAAACTTTCGTCTATCGTTTACGAAATGGTGACGTCACTATTTTTGATTCGCCTTCAGTCTAGGAATTCGGATAGCGTCACCATTAATTCCAAATTTGATTTCAGCATTATACTTAAGGATCTCGGTTTTGTATTGTATACATTTTAGGAAAAATTGAGAATTACCTAACCTAAAATCATTCATACCCTTTCTACTCTATGACGCAGAGTGAGTACCTACCCTAGGTAAAGAGGTCGGTGAGAAATCAGAAGGATAAAAATATACAAAAACAGCCAGCAGACTTTTCACATTTCATCCTAGAATTGAATAAGTACTACTGTATTTACATGGACAAGGTAAAGTGATAATAATGACGTAGAATGCTTAAAAATATATAAAATACTAGAAGCTTACATCGCTTCGCTTCGGCCGAAACTTATCCACAAAAAGTAGTTATTGTGACATAACTATAACAGTTACACGTATGATATTGGGATTTATTTGTAGATATTGATGTCCTCTATAAAACTGTAGTACATCACTTTGCTCTATTGTCAATAGTTTTCGCAGCGCACGCGATATAAGGATATTTTTTGACTTTCTTTTTTCACTCCTTAGGTTACATTACAGAAATTTACATACGGATCTGTAACGTTTTTTAAAGTATTTTATACCCTATGTTCTTCGGTGATAATGTATGATTCTGTTGGTAAAAGTGTTTTTCAAAACGGGCCAGTTGTTTCCGCCTATTCTCCTCAAACAAACGAACAATCAAATTCTTCCTCTTTGTAACATTATATGTAAAATAAAAGGAATTCGGTTTGCCACATCATCTTTTTATCATGAACAACTCCTCCGGTACAGACACACTATACTTCCTCTTTATGTCTTTATGTACCGCGAACAACTCCAATAGATTACCCGCATCGGCAACGCAAAGATTTTACTACAGTCAGCGTTTCGGGCTACATTTATACATTTTTGTGAGGATATTCTCAAATATATGTGATAATGTATGTTTGTCCGTCTTTCGCGTTGAAACGGAGCGATGGATTGACGTGTTACATTAGTACCACGTGGACGGGGCTGCGGCGGACCCTAGTACAAAATAAAACATACGTAAAAGGCAGAAACTGGCTAGAGACATAAAAGTATGGATCACATTGGATGGATCTGTGTCGAGAGGATGATTAAATAAATTAAAAAAAAAAACATCAACCAATCTATACCTATGTACTAAGAACTGATTATATACATATATTGTCATTTATTTGACTCTAAAAATGGTCAGTACTATATACATACATATACTATATACATATTCACTAATATGGAAGAATTGGGGAATTCTGTAATTTCAAGCTAAAACCAACTAAAGAAAGGATCTTCAACTATTAACTAAAAGATCCCGCTAAAATACCACATATCGCTGAAGAAATGTTGCTATAAATACCAACTTTATAAATGTTTTCATGAAAAATCATTTAAAAGCTTCTTAAAAAGCTTGAGCGAACTTTTAAAGCTGTTTCTTGGCTGAGATAAGATCGCCCACGCCTCTCTCCAGGAGCAATTAACTCTTGCAAAGGCAACGTGCAAAATGCACACTTTGCTTTTCTTTTCATTGACGTGAATCAAAAGGCCGCTTTTTAAACATGTCTACCGCGAATTCAATGTATAAAAAAAAACACATCCATCTTAACGCTACGTTACATCATTGTAATATTTTCGATCGGTAACTAATTAATATCATAACTTTTGCCCGCGACTTCGTCTGCGTGGTCCCGGTGGTGAGTGGTAGTCCGCCCCACCATCAGCACGACCCGCCGCCCGAGTGGCCTCGAGCGCGCCGGTTTATAATTTTATTATCTTTATAAATAATATCATTGTAGCCATAATAATAATGACGCTTGAAATGAACGCCACGGCGCGCCGTACTCGCACGCTCGCTCGCACGGACGATGATAATCTTCTATACAACGTTCATCCCCTCTTTTAACCCCTTCAGCCCCTTTTCGCACTTTCGAGGAGAGAGAGAACAGATGTCCACCAACCCGCAATAGGCCAGCGTGCTGGACTCTAGCCTGGAGCTCTCACATTGTGAGTAGAGCACCCGAGCCCAGTAATGGGACAGTTATGAGTTGTTTTCATGAGATAAATGCACACTAATATCTTTGTCGGAGTATACTCTCCTCCATATGATGAGAAACCCGAGCTCAGTGATGGGACATTTATGGCTATTATATTTTAAAAACTCTAAAAAAGCTATTATATCATAAAAACTTCTTAATGCATTAAAGAAAAAAAGCATTTTATTACAATAAGGAAGAAAATGTCTTCATGCATGAAAACTAATGCTTTCTTGAATGAAATCTTTAATATATACTAATTGCCGCACTCGGAGTAGTTTATGGTTACTTAAATCCCAGCATAAACGGAATCTCTTTTCAAATTCAATAATGTTCCAAATTTGAAGGTAATATCTACATAATATTCGACGGAGTTTTGATTTTTTTGAACGACACTAAGATTTCCGGTATAATTGGTGGCGTGACCCGAGAACAAATATTTATCTATCACGCAAATATAACATAGAAGCCCTTACTTCAAATTACTTCCAATTTAAGGTCAAGGTCAAAACGAACTCTACTGCTTACCAGCTTACGAACACGACGTCTAAAACAATCAAAAACATCTGGTATCCGAAACATATACGAAAGACAGCTGTAATTACTAAACCGAAAAATCGGATATACGAGTAGTTACGGCACTATTAAAACCGGACCAAATGATGGTCAATAGAGGTGCCGTAATGTTACTACTGGGGTACAAAACTACGTCCCTTATTACTGTGCTCGTATCGTATATTAACTCGTTCCAACACTTTTTTAGAAAGACCGGGTTATAACTCGGCGGCTTGTTTCTATTGTAAGCGATCCAAAAAGTTAAGCATCTGCCCTCGGCAGGAGGATGTGTGGCCACTAGTGACTACGAGAAGAGACGCGTGCGCAGTAGTGCGCCATCTGTGAATTGAATCCACAACCCTTTTTATGATGACAACTAGGACTTCACTAGTAAATATCTCAGTTGGGAAAATTGTATGTTAGGGTTTTTATTGGGTAATGGAATCGAATAATCTATATTTCATTTTCGTAGCAGATATTACTATGTAAATATATTTTCATATCAAATACATTATTCCTTTTGATCTCAAACAGATTTTTCTCAATCAAAATTAAATATGAATTGATTTCAAGAACAGCCCTAGGCTACAGGCTAGTTTTATATTAAATTTAGATAATCACAATTCGATACTTGAAAATTTCCACAAAACTAACAGCTCGAATTGAATTTCTGGAAAAAGTCACAAGTTACTATTTTAAGTATTTTGCATTCAACATACAATCCAATTAGCACTCAATTACCATAAGACAATTCAAAATTTAGTCAATGCACGCCACTGAGCCACAGGCGCACTCGGTGGCGGGTTAATAAGGTTCCTTGTTCGGGTCCTCGGCTTTCACAATTTCCTCTTGAATGTAGCTATCTCCCTCTCTGTTTACGTTGGCTAAAGAGACCACGCTGCATGCCAATTTTTGCAGCGTTAGTTAGTAATTATGGACGCAACACAAGATACAAGGCTGAGATAAAAGACGGTCTTTTGATGTTAAAAATTGTTTTACACAAACAGAGAGAGTCGTGCAACTTTATAGTTCATAACTTTATATAGTTGACAATTTTGATTAAAACGCATTTTTAATTTAAATTCGACATTAAATACAATTTAAAAGGTAAATTATTAATTTTTTTAAGTTTTATACAGAACTATTATAATAAATAATGATTTCTAATAAATAGACAGTTTTGCAGAGTTAGGTTGATAATTTAATACAAGAAGAAATACAATAATGGGACGAAATGTGTTGTATTGATATCAAAAATTGTTTTACACGAAAAAAGAGAACTTTGTATTTCGTGTAACGTAATAATTCATAACTTTTGATTCGCTATTTAAAATCGTCGTATGATAAGTTCATTTATCAGTAGTATTTATGTAAATTATATTGAGACGGAATAGTTATATAATTATTTTTGTAGCATTAATAGGTTATTATGGACGCAACATGAGATAAAACACATAAGTAAACGAAGGTATTTTAAAAAATTGTTTTACACGGCCAGAGAGAATCGTGCAACTTTATAATGCATAACTTTAAGCCAACTATTTTGGACGGAATGTGTTTGTGCAATTCAAATACGGCTTTCGTATCTCGAAATATATATTTCATAGTGTTTTATGATTAACTATTATAATAAATACTGTTATAGTCATATCATAAGTCTTATGTCACTCGCTAAGTCGCGCTCGGTATCTTAATTTATAATTAATGGGATTTATATTTTGACGGAAAGAGTTCGCGCCAAGCGGCAAAGCATACAACATAGGAGGAGAACAGAGAGTTATATGACTCAGGTATCCTCAGGGATGAGGAATAGTCTTAGATTTATAATGGAACCCTTTCAAGACTCAGTGTTAAAGTAAAAAAAAACAATTATTACCAGCTGTGACGTGACGAGATGACATATTTCAAGAAAGAACTCGAAAATCTAATTCCTGTGACGCGCTCAAGTTTCATCAATGACCCCTAATATCTTTTAAACTTTATTAAACTGAAATAGCAGCGTCAATCCATGCAGAAATTTTCTATTACGAGGGGATAGAAAGAAAATCTCTTATCACGAGCGTTTATTGGTCTGAGATTAATATCTGTCGGCTTGTACGTCACGATTCCATAGATGGGATTTTCACACGATGAGTCCTTTGTAGTTTGTGGAATCTTCTTAGTTATAACAGATTTAAAAAAGAGGAGGTTTTCGATTCGATTTTATGTATTTTTCTAAGTATCTTATTATTAAAAAATATCTTTTTATTCTGAGTACCGATTTTAACGATTCCTTATTTTAAAAGTAGTGTTTGTCATGTAATCAGTTTAGAGTGACATCTGAAGAGTAGATTTATTGCGAATTATATTAAACTGATTTCATCAAATTTAGTACATTTTCGTATAACTGATTTTGACTACATTGATTATTTTCTTATTTCAACATTTGAAGTTTATTGAATTAAGTGCCCTCTAAGGCACGGAAGCGCTCTCGAATTTTTTTTATACCATAAATAAGTTAGCGCATGATGGCAAGTGGCGATAAAGTCTATGATGGTAAAGCGCACTAACTTAGTAAGAGCCAATTTTTTTGCCACTAGTCACCCGTCCTCCTACCGACCGCGCGCTGTTGGTTAACTTTCCCGGTTTTTTTATATAAAATAAGTTAATGCTCGACATCGATCCCACCTGATGGTAAGTGGCGATGATGTCTAAGATGTTGGACACACTAACATAGTAAATGCCTATTCCTTCTTCTCTTGAAATCGAAAAAAACCGCCGTGGCCGTGAACGCTTCTAGGTAATACATCAATTTGCCGAAACCACCACTTCTCACGGAAGAAGTCGCGTAGGGAAATTCAAATCAACTCCCACACATACGAGCATCTCGTAGCTACCAGAGCACCACAACAGTAACGACGGAGCCAATACGTTAGTTATATCCAAAATAACAGTTATGTGGTATCACAGTACGATTATCACACATTCATATTCATAAGACCCAAATGTAGTGCTCCGGGCGTTTCCCGCAACGAATCCCGGGACTCATTATTAGTCCCGGGCATGAAACCCGGGATTCATTACGATTCCTCACTTCGTCGGAATGGGAACGATTTTTACCGGGCGGGATGTCTCTGTTTTAGTTATTTAAATTAGAATATTAATGTGTTGTCGGATCAAAAGTTTGTATTGTTGAATTATACTATGGGCACCAGTTTGGGATATTATGTCACTAGTTAGGGAAGGCTGGCCCAACAGGGTGATCATTAAAAGACGAAACATATTAATTACTTTTATTGACCTATTTACACAACCAATATTATAAATGCGAAAGTAACTCCGTCCGTCTGTCTGTTACCTTCTGACGTCACTGTCAAACAAACACTGTTTTTTTTTAAATATAAAGATTAAGTATACCCGGTGTGCATTGCTACGCATCAACTCATCAACCATTAGTCCGATCGATATAAATTTGCTACCAAAACCTTTTCCAGAGCATTCTGAACAAAGTTGCTAAAAACATCAGTGCTACTCATCTCCTACCATATACATAAATGACTGTTTGTTTGTATGTAGTATGTGTATATATGTGTGTGTGTGTGTGTGTGTGAGAGAGAGAGAGAGAGAGAGAGTGTAGATAATACATACATATATGAAGAATGAATACATAGATATATGAAGATAATTAAAAGTAAGTAAAATAAAGCTGTTTAATATCCAACCAAATGCAATATAATTCATTAATCGTACATTAACAGTGAGCCTACAGATGTACTATGACGATCATTACGACAGAGATTGCCGCCCGGATTTCATATTAAAATTTAATTTTGAACCCTGAATACAATGCTAACGTTTTCAATGGGAAACTCCGAATCAAACAAATCACTTGGAAAATTAATTTCAAAGTGATATTTGAATATATCCATATATACCTGTATGGAAGTTTTAAAGAAAATTGTCTCACTGTCACGCTCAGGGACGTTAATTGTTACTTAAATTGCTTTTAATAAAGAAATTTGTATATAGATTCAGTACTAAGGAGAGATTTAAGAAACTATTGAGGATTACAATAAGCATTAAGTCTTCTATATATTTTCGGGATTTTAGTAGATGTTCATTGTTACTGAAATTGCTGTTTAGTAACAAATTTGCGTAAACATTCCGTCCTGAGGAGAGCATTAAGTAACCATAAAGGACTCTGAGTGCACCAATAAATTGTCTATACATTGCAGGAATAATATTTTAATAAAAGACAAAATAAAAAATCTCCTTACGAATACACCATATTGAATGTTTCATGTTAATATACAGCCTTGGCCAAAAGTATTAGGCACCCCCAATAAAGTTACCATTCAGCTGTGCTGTTTAAACAATATTTAAATGTTGTTTTCTAAACTAATCTCCGTGTCATAAATCACTATTTGGAACAATGGGCGGCATATTTTAGAGGTCATAAAACATCTGGTGATGCAAATAACAAAATATTAACTTTTCTCAAAAA
>DWJZ01001429.1:0-23517 GCA_018249125.1 Asbolis capucinus
CGCATTTCTTTGTACCAAAAATACACCACATCAATGTGAAAAACTGCTAAAATATCTTCAGTTTTAGTTTTAAATGTAAGATAAGGGCATTGTGTTATAAGACACAAAAATGGTTATTTCATAGAATAATGTAAGAGATGATAATAGAAGAAAACTGAGAAAAACCGTTTGCTTACCGAGCTGGGATTTACTTGTTTCATATAATGCCTTGGAAGTCAAATACTCTTCAAATTTATTGTCGATATAAGTATTAATTTTATTAGCAACCTCGCTTGATAAGGTTGCAATTTCTGTTTCGGATAATACATTATCGAGGTGGTTTTTATTGCCGGCATCCGCAGTTTCACCACTTGCGGCTTCCATCTTTGTCACAAAAGAGATCACAGAAGACAGATAGTCAAACGGAGTCTGACTGACAGATTATGTACAAATCAAAAGCATCTCAAGCCATAGATAATCATCAAACTTACTATCTCTATTAGGTCTTTTGATTTCTGATTTAAATTGTAATGTCTTTGGGATGGAAACACAACACAATGTCATATTTGACAGTTGACTTGTGTTGTGTTTTTCTAATGTGGAAGAAATGTCAGAAATGGATTCGATCGAGGAGGAGCAATGTTTACATCAGTGTGAAAGCTATATTCAGAGTCATAATGTTCAGTTGTTATTAAAAGACTGCATCGTTCAACTTTGTTTAAATAAACCTGAGAATCCCGTAATATTTTTGCGGCAATATTTCCAAAAATTGGAACGAGTAAGTTGTTCTAGTGGTTGTCAAAATCTATGTCGAAATTGTGACCAGTTACCTTGATCTATGACGTTTTTAACGCTACATGGAACGAGTATTATATTCATCCTCTTGCTTGTTTTCGATTTTAATTATTACCTTGTATCTCCATTACTACAATGTAAATAACTAAATTTAGTTTTTAATTGCCAATTTTCCATTTGATTCTATGATTAAACAACACACTTCTCGAGATAAGAATGCCTACTAGTACACAGCACCAAATCAAGTGAGCCAGTGTTAAATTGACAACATACTCAAAATAGAACCAGCATTCTTGTGGAGAGTTATGCACATGGATGCTATAAATATTATGTTCAAACTATTTTTGATAACTACGTAATTTTATGCTGCCATTTGACGCGCTCTTATATTAAAGATTTGCTTTTCCCCATCTTAGTCATTCTGTAGTATCTATCATATTGAACATATTATAATATATTTTCCATAGATTTCTTTGTGTTTATCCAAATGGGGGTGAGATATATACTTTAAAAAAACTACTAATTATTAATGAAAGTATGTATAAGCCAAGGCTAATTCCTACAACTATTTACCCCTTGCTTTATGTAATTTATTTTGTATACAGTTGCTAGACAACCAAACATAACTTTAACCTTATAAAATTATTATCAAAATAAGTAGTCTATGTAACAGCTTTTATTGTGAATTTAAAAACATGTATTTCATAGAAGTTCAATGGGAAACATTGTTTACTTTTGTATAAAAATAACATAACATTTTGCCTTATAATATTTATTTACACATTGCAAATAACAATTTCTCGTGTTATTAATTATATGCAAGGAAAATCTATAATTGATTAATACACAGTAGCAGTTTGTATTGCAGATATAATATTATGAATGTGGATTTACATACATAGTGTCTTAAATTAGAGCACTGGACAAATAGTAGAGATCAAAATATTTAAAAACTCTCCAACTTAAAAATAATCTCTGAGAGCAAAACCCAACATTGTTAACAAATAAATATATGAATCCTTATTTCATTTCCCTAGAAAAATTGTGCACAGGGCAACTTAGAGTAAACAAGTAAGGTATCAGTAAGATTAACAACACCTATTATATACAATACAAGTACAAAATAGTTAAATTGTTTTAGTGCAAGTGTGAGCCATACATACATTAACATAATATCATACCAATAATTAAATTAAAACATGTTTCCTGTATGGGAATCCAATTAATTGTCCTTACTTTATTTTTTATTATTAATTTTTGTTATAATGACATCTATTCTAATGCATAGCAAACTTTTAATAAAAGGGTTTTATTTGCACTTTTAAGATAGAATCCTAAAAAGTTATAAAACAGAATAAATGATGTATATAACTTATACATAATACACTAACATTCTAAAGAGGCAGTTTTGTTTCTTTGTAATGGATTAATTCAAAAACTAGGTGGATGCCAAAAAGTTTTGCCAATATGTAAAATTAAATTTTTCCTAATAACCGAATTTTCGAGAAAGGGGTGAAATGTATTTGGGTTTCAATTTGTAGTACATTTTTTGTTTGAATGCAAGCAAGGAGCATTTATTTAGTAGTAGGTATATAGCAGTTAAAAAATAGCATCTACACAGTAGCGCACATTTTATAGTTTACTATATACAAATATTACCATATAGTAATATTACTGTAAAGTTATGAAAAAAATGTTTTCTTTTTGAGCTAGGATGTTAAGAAATTAAAACAATGTTATGTTGATGTTGCATGTTGACTGCAGGATCAAGTGAAGGCGGCTGCAGCAGCGGCAGCGACGTCGGAGGGCGAGGCTGATGGGGAGCTGTCGCCGCTGCCGGCGCTGGGCGGCCAGCTGCCCCGGCGCCGCGGCGGCATCAGCGCCGAGCCCGTCACTGAGGAAGATGCCACTAGTTATGTTAAGAAGGTAACCTACTTGGCTTACATTCAATTTCACAATGGCAGATGACCTGTGTTGCGGGACTTGTGTATTTTTGTATATACTATGTTTTTGATGGGATTATTTTTTACTAAACCGCCAGTAAGAACTACTTGTAAATATCTTCCATATACAAAGATCATGGGTACATATCCTGCAGTGTGCATCCCTAATTTTCCAATTTATATTATCGCTTATCAAAAGTTGATTATCACTTGCTACAGTGAAGGAAAGCATTGTGAGGAAACCTGCACTCCTGAGAGTTATCCACAAAGTTCTGAAAGGTGAAGTCTACCAATATGCACTTGACCAGCGTGGTGGACTATGGCCTGTACCCCTCACGTTATGACACACTAGTGGACACTCCAGCCCAGTTTTAGGATGGAGGGTTACAATTATGATGATGATTTATATTTTATATGATAAGCAGGCAAACGAGTTCCTACGGGTCATCTGATGGTAAGTGATCATCAATGCCCATGGACATTAATGACACCAGACTGGGGTTTTACTAATACTTTACCTACCAGGAAGGAAGCAATAGACCCGCATAAGTGGGGAATAACAAGAACCAACGGGAACGGTACATTACTAATGCAAATGGCATCAATAACGATAGCAACTGATCCCAGACACCAACAACATACCACTTCTGGACGGGTGATAGAAGAAGAATGGGAAGGGAGATGACTGAAGGACGGGGAGAAGAAGAGGATCACTGGCACACAAACCAATAATTTTTTCTTTTACCAACGTTTCAGGTGGTACCCAAAGACTACAAGACAATGGGCGCGTTGTCGCGAGCGATCGCGTCGAACGTCCTCTTCACACACTTGGACGAGTCGGAGCGCGCTGACATGTTCGACGCGATGTTTCCCGTGCAGTGTCTGCAGGGGGAGACTGTCATCAGGCAGGGGGATGAGGGAGACAACTTCTACATCGTGGATTCTGGGGAAGCCGAGGTGTTTATATATATTTACTGGTTTTTGTCTGTGTAAAAAGTAGCTAAAGTGTTGCTTCAGAATATAATCTGTCGTCGTTGCTTTAAATGGGAATGATCCTTTATCATATAAATACATAGCCTGGCTGGGAGTCATAAGCCTATAGATTTTTTAATCCTGCTAATATTATAAATGCGAAAGTTTGTGAGAATGGATGGATGGTTGGATAGAAGTTAGTTACTGAACAGATTTTAATGGAATTCTGCTAACATAAGTTAATAAGTTGCCCGTGTCGGTGTTCCCGTTCATTACAATGTGTCTGCAAGTCGACAGTGAATAGGCTTTTGCTAAATTACTGCTCTACCATCTAAGATCACATCACTGCTTACTATTCGGCAGGATAGTGGTGAAGCACTAATTTATTGAATATAATATATATATATATATATGTATGTATATTAGTAGGATTATTAATTAATGTTGATATTTGATTGTCAGGTTCTAGTAAACGGCGAGCACGTGACGACGATCGGGGAAGGTGGTAGTTTCGGCGAGCTGGCGCTGATCTACGGCACCCCGCGCGCCGCCACCGTCCGCGCGCGCACCCCGCTCAAGCTGTGGGGGCTCGACCGCGACTCCTACCGCCGGATCCTCATGGGCTCCACTATCCGGAAACGACGGATGTACGACGAGTTTCTGTCGCGAGTCTCTATTTTGGGTGAGTTGTTGGTGACGGGTGAAGATGGATCCTTTATCTTATACTAGAAATTTCCCTTGCTTCGCTTCGGATGAAGATAGAATAAAAACTATAATATAATTCTTCTCGTCGTATGAGCTACAAAAATGCTAAATTTAATCTAAAGTGGTCCAGTAGTTTTAGACATTCCACCCAAGTTTTAATCTATTATCCCGCGGGAAAAAAGCAGTTTGCTGGGATAAAAAGTATTCTATAACTATTGACCTTATATAAGCTACAAATGTGCTAAATTTCATCTAAAATCAGTTGTCGCGCGTTGCCATACTTATTTTAACTTGTTATCCTGCGGTAACAAAGGTATTTCGTAAAAAATATATCTTATAACGATTCTCGGGTTTTAAACTTCGATTATACCAAGTTGAAACTAAATTTGTCCAGTGGTTTTTACGTGAAGTTCGAACAGACAGACAGGAAATAAATCCAAAAAAAAAACGTTTTGGTCTTGATAAAGCCCCCCCCTCCCCTGCATAAAATTTTTCAAAAATGTTTAATGTATAGAATTTCCTCCGCTACAGGTTTTTTATTATTAATGTATAAAACTTAATAGTCGAAATGTACAAAACCATGAGCGTACTAACCGGCCGATTATCGTTTTACAAGTCGTAGCGATATCGTAGCCACTTTGTTGTTGAAGCGGAATTTGGTATTCACATTCGGCTTTCAATAGCATCCCAATGATATGGATTCGAAAGTCTGCGTCAACAAAATATATTCCGATCTTATAGAATGGAAGTTATATTGAAGCGCAGTTATTATAGACGAGAATACCAAACTCTAGTTCGTTTGCAATCAGATGACTTTTTAACTTGAATCACTTTTATATTAATTGGTAGTAGTTCTCCGTGAAATTTCTTCTTTTTTTGGTATTTTACACTGAGTAACATTCTCGAAGTTTTCATACGGCTTCTTAAAGTTTTTCAAAATGTTATGGATTTTTTTTAATCGGTCCAACAGTTTCAGCGTCTATTCAGTTGAAACAAGCAAATAATTAAATCTCACCTCTTTATAATATTAGTTTTGATATTAAAAAGGTATTAAATGATATTACATGTTCAATATATATTGATGATATAAATTCAATCAACTACTTAAAGTTGTATAATATGAATACATTCTGTGTTACAGAGAGTTTAGAAAAATGGGAGCGTCTGACGGTCGCGGACGCGTTGGAGCCTGTGTCGTTCAACGACGGCGAGACCATCGTGCGGCAGGGGGAGCCCGGGAACGACTTCTACATCATTGTTGAGGGTAATAACATAATAAGTAACGTATTGACGACATGTATTGTATGTATTTGACCACTTGTTATAGCTTTTTCCCACCATTACGTCCGCAAAGTACACCCTCAACCCGTTATCACACCCTACCCCCTTCATCCCCACAGTCAACATCACATCTGGTGCATAAATATAAAATATTGTGCTCATATATTCGAACAGTGATTGCTTAGTGGTTTGAACGTTGTTCTCTCAAACAGGAAGTCCTGGGTTCAAATCCTGCGGCGCGCACCTCTATATATCAAAGTTATTTGCGTAACAAAAGTTAATTATACTTGCTACGGTGAAGGAAAATATTTTGGAAACCTACACTCCCGAGAGTCCTGTATAAAGTTCTTGAAGGTGCGTGAAGTCCACCAATCCGCACTTGGCCAGCGTGGTTGACTATGGTCTGTACCCCTCACATTGTGAGTGTAGACCCGAGCAAAGTAGTGGGACTATTATAGGATGCAATGATGATTTTCGATATTGAAGAACTTTTATTCCTTATTTCAACCCCATCAAGCCTTTTCCGCGAACGTAGCCTCCTCAAGTTCTATTGTAATTCTGTACCAAGTTTCCTTAAAAGCGGTTCAGTTGGTTAAGGTGTAAAAAGGTAACGGACAGACAGAATTACTTTCACATTTATAATATTAGTAAGGATTGCGGTTCTGTACGAACTGGTCATAACTGCGACATTCAGAGGCGTAATGGTTACTTAAAATGACGTAAATTGCTCCCAATTACAGAATTTAATTTATCAATTTGACAAAAAATAACTTATCTAAACTTGATGATGAAAATTAAAAGCAATACAAGCTTTATAAAGCCGATAACAGATAGGTGTTGCGTATTGTGACTAGGTTTTATCAAATATTTATTTTAAATACTTTGTTTATATTTTGTAATTTAATTTATTGTTGACATAGGAATATTGTATTTTTAAATTTTAACTTTCGTTACTTTTCGTTTCATTAAATTAAGCTAGGAACTATTGGTTCCTAGAACATGAAATACGCGGTTTCATTTTCATTAAAAAAAACATAATCTTTCAGGCACAGCGGTGGTGCTGCAGCAGCGCGGCGCGCAGGGTGGAGAGGCTGTGGAGGTGGGCCGGCTCGGGCCATCGGACTACTTCGGTGAGATCGCGCTGCTGCTGGACCGCCCGCGCGCCGCCACCGTGCGCGCTGCCGGACCGCTCAAGTGTGTCAAGCTGGATCGCGCCAGGTAAGAAAAAAAATAACAAAATACTTCGGGACAACTCACGCACGGCCATTTGGGTTGCCAACCTTTTTTGTTTGAATATAATATTAAAAAAAAAAAACATAACAATATAGTACGTTTGAAAAAATATAGTATTTTAAGGAGAGCCAAAAAATTTGTTAATTAACTTTATTAAAAAATCTTTTTGTTTCACACACACTTACATTACGTCAGTCAAAGGAAAGGCGTGTTAAAAAATTGTGTGATGGTTTTTTATTAATTTTGTGTCGCAAAATATAAACATTGATATGTTGTACTGAAATATAGTAATTTCACGTATTATATATTTCTTTAACAGTATGGAGTCCCTAAATACAGTACAATTCAACATATGTATAATATAGTAAGGTTGACAACCCAAATCTGACCCCAAACTAAGCGTTGGTTTGGTCTATAATGATCTAACAACTGAAAAACATACATAGATCAAACATATATATATCTATATATACATAGATCAAACACATATATATATATATATGTAAGTGATACCCTTATGATTTAAATGGTGGTCTCTTGAATGGGATTTCAATCCTGCGGCCCACTCCTCTAATTTTTAACGTAATGTGCGTACCAGAAGTTGATTATCACTTGCTACGGTAAAGGAAAATATCGTGAGGAAACCTTCACTCTTGAGAGTTCTCCATAAAGTTCACAAGGTGTGTGAAGTCCAACAATACGTACTTGGCCTGTGTAGTGGAGTATGGCCTGTACCCCTCACATTGTGAGCCCAGTAGTGAGGAAGTTATGGGGTGCAGATGATGATATTTTTATTACACTCAGACAGAGCACAAACGATCCAGCTTATCGCAAAAAAGTTTGTTCTGGGTTCGGATCGAATCCACAATCCCCGGCTTAGTTTACTAATACTTACTATCGTGGGTACCTGTTTAGAAAAACTGTTCTATAATGTTTAAGAAATTAATAACTTTCCATTTTACAGGTTCGAGAGAGTGCTGGGTCTGTGCGCGGACATTTTGAAACGCAACATCGCTCAGTATAATAGTTTTGTTTCTCTATCAGTTTAGTAAGAATGAGATTAATATACTAATAATTTTAAACATTAATGTATTGGTTGTTGTTAATATTCTATCCGTCCTTAATCTGTGGACACGATTTTAATATTGAGGTCTAGTAGGTATAAGTCAGGAGTCGCCAACCCGCAGCCCGTTTACAATTATACTGCGAGACTTTATTTACATGACACAAATTGTCGTTTCTTGATCCTCACTACGATGATACATGAAATGTGGCCCGCATCAATATACTTATAACATATGTGGTCCTTATATAAAAAAAGGTTGCCGACCCGTGATCCAAGTTAATCATTAAAATGGTATCGTTGTAGACACTAAACATTTTAGAGTACTCATAATTATTTATTTGTTCATGTACACGTAAACAATTTATTGAACGAGGTATTATGTAATTTGTACAAAGGTTGAACAAGGTATTGAAATGAAATGATACATTCATTTCGTCTTAGGAACCAGAAGTTCACTTAACGAAAGTTTGCAATACAAGATTCCTGCATCAATATTTAGACGCATTAGTTACCTCATCTAAAGATTATGTACGGATCGAATATTCAAAACAGCCGCGAACAAATAGCCATTTATTGTTAAACACTTATTGTTACAACACCCACGTGGAAAGTATCTACTGCCAATTGCATAATGTTAAAATTTTTAAGATTAGGAACTGCTAGCTGCAGAGCACAATAGCATTTCTTTTATATATAAACATTATATATAGTCTGTTATTTTCATCTCGTACCATTTATCAACAAACATTTAGTATATTAATAATAATTATTGTTATTTTTGGACAACTCACACACGGCCATCTGTCACCAAACTAAGCGTTAGCTTGTACTATGTTGATCAGACAACTATGTGTATGTCACTGAACTCCTCCAAACGGCCGGACCGATTTGAATGAACTTTTTTGTGTTTTTGGATGGCACCCTGGTGGTTTAGATTTAGAAATCAGCCCGGCAGATGGCACTGTAGTCGCTATCAAGGTTATTTACTGCTCGTTAGTTTCATTTAAACTTGAGAAAAGGTGAGAGAAAGTGCTTTGACTAATTTTGGTTTTGAAATATTTGTTGAAGTTTAGGTGAGGTTTAAAAGGTAAAAAAAAAGAAAAATTGTTGTCTTGTGGTACGAAGTTCGTCAAGTCAGCTAATTTTCTTTTTTATAAATTACAGCTTTATTATATGTTTTTGAAAATGAGACAATAATAAAAAAATCACGTAATATTACTGTTGGGAAAGACTTTTTAAAGATTAAAATACAATGTGACGATTTTTCTTGGGGCCCAATCTGATTAATTTGCCACAAGCCTCCCATGGTTACGCCAGTGCTTCTCTCGCCAGTTCCTCTTCCACATAAGAACTATTGAACGGATCTGATTGAAATTTGGCACAGAGATAGATTATAGCCTGGAATAATAAGCAAGTTAAAAGTAATGAAAAAAATTGCTTAACTTTTAAAGTATTTTTTTTTTCAAAAAACTCACAATACTAAGAATATCACGGTTTTTTTAGTAACCACAACAATATATGTGTTGTGCTTAAATAAATACCTTGGGTTGTGATTTGTTTACACGATAGTGCAAGATGAAAAAAACAGATTATACACCGCACGGTCTTCACCTAATATAGGTTTAATTAAATTTATCGTCACGACACATTTTTGTATATTTACATAAGCTTATTGTAACTATAGTGTCAAGAAATGCCTTTTAAAAATATGCAGTGCATACTTGATCCGTTAGATGGGTTTAGTATAATGCTGAGGCAAGAGCTGACCCCTGGGTTGGAGGGTCGTGGGAGTTATGACGTAGGCTGGACATATGTCATCTACTAATACCTAATGGTTTTAAAAATATACTTATGTAAAATCGCTTCATAATGCTGCCATATATACGTCCATAGATCGCGCGCGCATAAAAATTACTAATATGGCGGAAACAATATATATACGTGCCTTCGGCAAGTATTAATTATTATTTGGTATTATATAATCTCTCTCCATCATTGGCCGTTGGTGTACATGAGGCGGGTAGGTCAATGAAAATATTTTTTGCCTGTACCTATATAAAGGAACATACCTCTACAATCTAAGTGAAAGACATTTACCAAAAATATCACAGAAAACATCCTATCTTAAAACAAAACCTCCTAACTTCCCCCTGAGGCGAAGGCTGGATCCTCCCCTGGGTAAAAGAGGGAACAAAATACTGCAACGTGATTGGTCGATTCAAAGTCCGCGATGTTGAATCTAAATTCGATTTGGGTAATGAT
Source organism: Asbolis capucinus (assembly GCA_018249125.1). Taxonomy (NCBI): domain Eukaryota; kingdom Metazoa; phylum Arthropoda; class Insecta; order Lepidoptera; family Hesperiidae; genus Asbolis; species Asbolis capucinus. Next base: position 10,237 of record DWJZ01001429.1, read on the forward strand.
TTATCAGACATTTTTTGCCTTTGATGCCGGGTCTAGACGTTATGTAGTGGATAAGTACACCTATTACAATTATTGTACACTTGGGCATGTTATTTACTTCCAATAAGTAGCATATTTTACTAAAATATTTAACAAGTAATAATGATATATAAAACTGATTTTTTTCAGCTTTGGTTCTTGTATGTAGTACTTAATGCTTTAAGATGATTAAAAATTGAATAGCCAGTGCCGTATTTAATTTATTATATTTTAATTTTAAATTACTGTTTTATTTTTCGAATAAATTAATTAACTGTATATGTTTTGCAATGTATACGCAATACGAGTCAAAATAAGGTTTACATATATGTATGTATACAGCATATAATATATGTTTATATATAATATTATTCATGTTGTTATCTAATGTAAAAGGAAATTTTGCACGTTTAGATGTAGTATATTAATAACTATGGTATAATTCTATTAGATGTATGTTTGTTGGAATACGCCAAACTATTTAAACGAAGTGTTTTCATTAATATAATAAATTATTGTAAACCATTTGGTTTGTCTTTTTATTGACTTGTTTCTTACAATGTTTTATTGCAATCTGCCTCATATTCTCATCATCACCCTGGGTTGACTGGTGGAGAATGCCAATAGGCATTATGTCTCCTCTTTGTATATTTTAGCAAATACAATAAAGTATAAATAATAAAAAAAAAAGAATGCAAAAATTCTCACATTAACATTTGGCTTATGTCAAAACAATCTTGAATGGCCTTGTAGTCTAGTTCTCTAGTGCCAAGTGAACTTACACGCGAAGCATTTGGGTTCGATTCCGGCCACGGCTCACATTTGAGTGACTGGTTATTATTTTGAAGTTTGGTTCTTATTAGTTTTGTTCGTGGCATCCGCAATACAGGACTTCGTACAATGGGATATGATTGGTTTATATTCATGAAAGGAAGGTTTCAACAACTATCCACCAACAGTCGTACTCTCGGCTGCCGAAGAATCTGGATTTTTTTTTATAAAGAATAAGTTAATGCTTGACATCGATCCTACCTGATGACAAGTGGCGATGATGCCTAATCTACACTTGAAGGAAAGGACATATTTTATTTTAAATCCAAAAAAATATCCAACTGGCCCCTTCTGGGTCTTCATACCTCCTCAGGGTCAGAAGCTTGGTACATCCATGTTTGAAAGAATACTAAGACATAGTGAAATAAAAACACAGATAAAAAAATATTTATCTTTATTTCACATTTCCTACATTTTCATTTGTATCAACTGTTGGGTAGCTAGTTTAATTAAACCATAAAAGTCTTCGCTAATGTGCGATCTCCAATATCTACACCTGCCCCAAACTAAAGCTGGGTAGTTCGGCGAAGATATACCTTGAAAAATTCTTGCAATACTCCGACCAGTGAACTTACAATCCTTATATGATGAAATAATCGCACGCACGTCAGAGACAACGGATTCGACTTCAAGGGGACGTTCTTGTAGCGCTACATTTTCTGGTAAATTACTCTCGCGCTCAAAATATTTGTTTATTGTAGATTTAAGTTCATTTGATTTCTCTAAAAGGAATTCATCACTAAAAGTTATTTTCTCCAAACTGTAATTGCCAAGGCCATGGAAGGCCTTGTCGATTTCCTCTAATTGATATAGCATTACTTTTTCCTGCGTTTGTACTGAATTATGAAGGTCATCTAAAATAGAATCCAACTCTGATGGACTCAGGTCCCCCGGCGTCTTTATTTTGAATCCTAACGAATAAAATTCTATTTTTAAATGAGATCGTTTGGAAACCCCGTTTACATTTATCCATTCAAGATTTTTCAATTGATATTTTGTTATTCCACTTTGCCAACCAATCGCTGCCGCTACCTCAATGACATTAAAGCTGAACACGCTGGTTTTTGTTGTCTCTGGGTTCTTTTTACTTTCTAATAAATAGGCCATTGCGAGCGGAGGACATGTTTTAGCAGCTTCAAGAATTTTACTGGGTCCTCCATATGAAGATATTTTACACATAGTGTATGCATTGTTTAATACTTTAATATATTTCTTCGGATGCAGTTCAATGTAACACAGTATTGTGGCAATATTTTCAGATGGTAAATCTAGTTCCTCAACAGTTTCGTCAATTGGTATACCAACTTCATGACCCTTACATCTTTTCGAATTAGTCATGGTTATTTCATGATCTTGAGATTCTTTAGGTATACAATTGCATGGAATAAAAACCTTTTGAAGTAACCGTCGCAATATTGGTCTATCAATTGAATTAGCATAAATGTGTTTAAGTAGTTCGTTTTTATCGCCACTTTTATCACTGAGAAAAACATGACAATATGCTGATTTCCCGTCACGACCAGCTCTGCCAACTTCTTGAACATATGATTCAAAACTTGGAGGCATATTGTAATGTATAATGCATCTAATATCAGACTTATTAATACCCATTCCAAAAGCAACAGTTGCAACAATTATCTTTAAAGTTCCATCCATGAAATGTTTTTGTACTTTCTTTCTTTGAGCTCCAGACATGCCAGCATGATAAGCTTCAGCAACATATGACATCCTCTTCCGTTTTTTATTATCTTTTTCCATATTTATTTTCCCAGGCTCTGAAAGGCATGATCGTAGAATTGCTGCTATTCGTTCGCATTCATTCCTTCTAATACAGTATACAATAATTGAGGTGTAATGTTTAATTCTTTCTGAACTCAGGAACGAAATTAGAGCTCTATCTTTGTCTTTTTCCAAAGATACTGAGAGATAAAGATTACCTGGAAGGGCTGGGTTGGTTATTACTCCATTTAAGGCATCTGGGACATTTATATGATCAATTATACTGTTTATAGTTGTTTTGCTAGCTGTAGCTGTAAGCCCCAGTATACATTTAACTTTAAGTTTTTCTTGCAATACTCTGCAGATCATTAAGTAGCTTGGTCTAAAGTTATGACTCCATTGGGATACACAATGGGCTTCATCAATGCAAGCAAATGCTATTGGTGGGAGCATTTTAAATAATCCTGAAAAGCCATTTGAAGAATCACCTGAGACTAATGCTTCTGGGGATATAAGAAGAATACTTATTTCACCATTTTTTATGAGTTCTAAAATTTTACGACGTTGTGTAGGCGCTTGATTCGTATGCAAGCAACCAGCTCTTAAAAATTCAGGCATGCTTAAAACGTGATCTTCCATCAAAGAAACAAGAGGAGATATAACCAAAGTTATACATTTAAAATGCTGACTATATATGTATGCTGGTAATTGGTAGCACAAAGATTTTCCACTGCCTGTTGATAAAATCAATAATGTTGACATGCCACACAAAATTCTCTTTATAGCTTGCTCTTGTCCTGGCCGAAATTTGTCATGGCCAAACATACTTAACGTCTTATAAATTTCATCTGAGTTGATATTTTGAAAATTAGAAAAAACTGGTTTAAAGTCTTTATCACATGCGGGGTTTTCTGCTAATATTTTTAAACAGTAATCAGGCACTTCTGTAGATTCATAAATGCATTGTGTAAGCTGTTCCTGAACACCTTGGGTTTTAAATTCAGCATTAACAATATTTTGCATGTCTTCTAGAGTAGGTATAGTGCTTTCTTCACAGCTTTCTAATGGCAGTAGACCACTATCTTTTTGACCTGTGCAATATCTAGCCATGTGACCTGAAGAATTACATTTAAAACACGTGATTTTACCACCTTGTGGAAATTCCATACCAGAGTGCAATGCCTTCTTGTCTTTCCATTGTTGTTTTTTATATTTAGAGTAGTTTATACCTTTTCGGCCTCTTACAAAAACTTTTTTTTCTATGTTAATTTTAACAAAATTATCATTGATTGTCCCATTTTTTAATTTTATTTCTAGTTTCTTGTTCTCATCTATAATATCAACCTGGCCTGGTTTTGTTTTAGTTGGAGATTTTATGGTTTTTAAGATATCTGTGACAACAACATGGCGTGGATTTGATTTTTCCTCTAACCCAAATGGCACAAACTGTGCAATGTCAGGTTTCACTTGCTCAACTATTTTGGATTTTGGTTTACTTTTAACAACATTAGCCTTTACATTTTTTTTCTTTCTTGAACCTATCTTTTCCTTTTCTTTTTTAAGTACAATGAGTGGAATATCATCGTCATTTTCGTTATTTTTCTCTTGCATTGGGGTGGTAGCATCCTCATTATTAAGTTTCCTTTTCTTAAGAGCTGGTTTGATTTTCTTTATTTCAGTGTTTTCCTCTTCAGATTCACTGTTCTCTACATAGTCACAAGGTTTATTAGAAACTGAAGGAACATTTATATTTGCCAAACCAAATGTTCCAACAGTTTCCAAATTACTTTGGGGTGAATGTGATACTCCTGTTGCTCTTTCAAGCCACTTTGTGTTAATATTTCTAAGAGTGGTCATTTTATTACTATTCTTTGATCCATCAAAACTCCCAAAACACGCTGTGCTCTCAAAATTGATGATGTCATCTTTTTCATTATGTGAGTCTAAATGATTACTAGATATTTGATTTTCAGTGAAGTTATATTCTAACGAGTTTTTAAAGCTATTGTTGGCAGATATGGTTTTTACAACGCTATTTTCTCCACATTTTTGATTTATATTTTTTTCAGTATTTTTAAATTCTGGAGATATTTGAGCTTGAGATTTTGGTGCAGACAGTTTTCTTGGATTTCGTAAACTGAATTTTCGATTATGAAATAACTTTTTGGACAGGTTTTCAGAAAAAGGAGATTTAGATAACTTTACAGTTTCAGATTTTGGTGAAAGTAACCTATCTAACTCTTGCGATGTAGGCAATTTTGGAAGCATTGCCTCTTCAAGGTTACTACTATCATTAAATTCGAGTGGCAATGTCACAATCTCTGGGGACGGACTTAAATCATCTTCAAAATCACAGACGTGTAGGGAGTTCTCTAAGGCCACACTTTTCAACTGAAAATATTTTTTATAAGCATACTTAATGTTAGAAGGTGCTTCTTTTATATCAAACTTGGAAGGCGTTCGACCATTGCTTATTTTGAAGCATTTTTCCCAATTTTTTACGATGAGTTTACACTTGATGTACGCTTTATCCTTTTTTATTTTTTCTATTACATCCATTGCTTAGTTTAATGACAAATTATTTACTACTTGATCCAGTCTTCTTAAGTTTGGACAACAACAAACAACTTATCCTCTTAACACTCCAATTCACAGACCAGATGGAGATAGCCAGACCGAATCCATGTCCTGTCTGGATTGAGTATGATTTGATGACTGCTGTTCACGAAACACAATTTTTGTGCAAGTAAGTCCATATAATTCGTAAAGAAAATTGGTATTACTTTCTACTTCTGCCGGTGCCGAAGCTTCTTTTCTGTTCTGTTCTGTGTTCTGTCCATTTGTCAATGTCAACTTCAACCTGACATTTGGCCATAGACCAATATATTAGGGAAAAATTGTCACCAAACAATCCCGAATTTCGTAGTTTATATACCCTGTAACATTTTTTTTTCTTTGTTGTTGTGCGGAAATGAGTATAAAGTTACATGAGAAGTTGGTAGACATAGGTAGCCTCTTCTCATAGAAACGTTTTTTTCCGTGTGTGGTTTTTTTTATTAATAGTTTAATAATTTTCGTTACATACAATTTCTAACTAATCTGTGTATATAGAACACTCTATTCTTTGAGTTTGACGGACAATAGTGACATTGTCAAAATGTCATCGTTTGCTCAGGTTCACTCTGTTTAACTCTGTTTGTCTAAATAATTTTTATTGTTTCCAACCAATCAAATCCGCAGTATTTAATAATTATCCGCTACTTTAATCCTTATTTTTAGATCTGTTATCGTTGGAAAATGCTAGTGACAATGTTTTTGTTATTTGTGAATAATTAAAAAGTGAATATTAAATAAGCAGTAGGTGGTGATAATGTGAAACGTGTAAATAGTGTGGTATCAAGTAAAGAAGAGCATATTATTTATGTTATCTACGAAAATACAATATAAACATGAATCCGTACAAAGATGTGGAAGACAGTTCGTTCACTACGTCCTCTCATTTAAGTTACGAGGATATTGCAACGAAACTTCTGAAAGACCATTACTTTCTCACAGCTCTGGAGCTTCATACAGAATTGGTGGAAGGTGGGCGAGAGCTCCCACAATTAAGAGAGTTCTTTTCTAATCCAGGAAATTTTGAACAACATGTCCTTAGGCCTACAGAATCGGGATCTATGCGTACGTAATTTAACATTACTGTAATTTTACAAACTAATGACAGACTTTAGAGAGCAAAGTATTCTTTACGCACTTATTATAAGTATTTTTTTTTATAATTTCGGCAACCAGAAGAAGAAAAAGAACTTTTATGGTAAAAATTCATAATTATTTGAAATTTGAATCCCTACATGTTTTCAATTTTGATTGTTAATACAATTGCAATATAAAATCTCAGTCTGATGCAAGTATATTATTTTATATTGATGAATATTGTGGACTAATAAGGAAGCTAATGAATATTGCAATCAAATTTGATCAGTTACTTCATGGGTAAAGTAGAAAGGCCATCTTATAAACATTAATTTTAACTGTAACTGGTATAGATAATTACTTTAATTACTGTCAATATTTTTGTCTTACTTCATAATAAGTTATGGTTTGATATACATATTATAGGAACTCAACATACCATTCAGTATAAAATGAGAAATAGTAGAGTCCATTAATTTCCTCCAAGAGCAATCTTTTACCATTTTCTCTTCTAAGTTCTTATATCTCATTTAAGTCATAAGAATTTTATATTTGACCTAATTACTTGGTTGGAATGAAATATTTTTAATAATTACAATAACAGTGAAAGATGTATAGTGCCAAAGATTATAAATTTGAAATCATATACACAACAGGCCGCTTGGTCTAGTGGTTAGTGAACCTGACTACTACACCGGAGGTTGTGGGTTCCATTCCCACCCAGGTCAAACTTTTCTGTGATGAGCAGGAATGTTTGTTCAGTGTGTCTGGGTGTATAATAGAAATATCTATTTAAGTATGTATTTAAAAGTATATATGTATGTTTATCAGTTGTGTGTTCACCATAGCACAAGGTAACACTTAGTTTGGGTTCAGACGGCCGTGTGTGATTTGTCCAAAGATATTTATTATTATTATATATAGTCAATTATATAATTTGTATACTAAATGATAAAGAAGATACATTGCCTTGTATTGATATTTGGCATAGACTGGCCTGTAAGTATTTAGTAGTTAGTTGGAAAATGTCAGAGATCTAGAACCCAAGGATGTATGGTTCCCTTCAATGATAGGCCTTGGCAACCAGCTATAACTCTAATGGGTCTAACAACAATAGAACAAACATGGTTGCAGTGGCCTTTGGTTTTTCCCGTTACCCATCTATTCAAATAATAATAGTGGTTAGTTGGTATATAATAGGTAGGATTCCCATCCTAATTATTATTTATTATTACCTTGAAGTACCATTTGAATACATATAAAAGATTATGTATAAAAAAGATAACTATTTATCTATTTTTTAATAGATCGAACCCTAAGCCAAGCCACCCTAGACTCATTAGACACAGCTCGCTACTCCGAGGATGGAGGAGGAGATCGAGGCTGTGGTGGAGGTGATGTAGCTGTGCTTGAGTTTGAGCTGAGGAAAGCCAAGGAGACAATAAATTCTTTAAGAGCAAATCTTACACAGTTTGCAGGTACGGTGACTCATACATATAATAATTAGATTAGTTAAAACTAGTCTAACATTACTGAATATGTAATTATAAACAGACAGAAATAAAAAAAAAAAAAATTTTGTCACATTGAATACAATAATATTTAGTTCAGTTCTTTACAAAAACCTCCAGCCATTGTTACTTTCAAATATTTTCTATGTACAGACTGTCCCAGATTTATGATTTGTGTGTTTTTTACATTTTCAGATGGGGACTCTGCTTTAGATAAAAATTCTAAAGACAAATTCAATCAACGGTCTTTGAAACCACATGAAAAAAGGGCATTAAATTTTCTTATCAATGAATATCTTTTATTGCAAAACTACAAATTAACATCAATAACATTTTCTGACGAAAATCCCGATCAGGTACTACACACATACCCTGTGTAATAGACAATACATACACAGATGCTTGATTTAAAATTCTTTGCTGAACCATTTTGGATTAAATTAATTATTGATGTGTGAACACTGTATTGCAGGAATTTGAAGATTGGGACGATGTTGGGTTGAACATGCCTAGACCAGCTGGCCTGGTCTCGCTATTCTGGGGTGGTGCTTCTACGATGAATGTGCCAAAAGTAGATGCATCCACTGAAACTGAGCTGTACTTCATAGATGCTATATGTCAGACAGATGTTGATGAAGTGTGTGTGAGCTGTCAGACATCTATAGACAATGATACTGATTGGAATCATGAGGTTTGTAAATGATTTTTTTACACAGCTATGTTCTCAGGAAGTGCAAGGAAGATAATGGAAAAAGGGAGCATATGTTGAAAAATATTGGTTAATTATTACACCATTGAACCCCTCAATAACAGTACTGTTCCAGAGTGAGTAATAAAAGGAGGATAGGATGGAGAATGACATAAAGATATGCTGCATTGGGGCAGCTTGGAATACCAACTCCACTATAATAGTCATAGCGATGTCATAACCACTTTGTAGTTGAAGCGCAATTTGATATTCATATTCGCAATCGGCTGCTAACTGCACCCCAACCACATCGATTGTCGACAAAATGTCAACTGTATTCCGATCCTATAAATTTGAATTTCTATTGTAGCACAGCTAATATAAATGTGAATACCAAACTCTTACTGGAATTCAATCGATCGAGTTCTGAGCTTGAACGACTTTGAAATCATTTGGTAAAATGAGAATAAGTGGATAGGGTGTTGTAAGGGGCGACAGAATTCATCTGTGGCAAAAATTCACGGAAGCATTATTCATCATCATCATCATCTCAACCCATCACGGCTCACTATTCAGCATGGGTTTCTTATCTGAATGAGAAGGTTACCGCCATAGTCCACCACTGCCTGCATAGAACACTGAAAAAATTTGGAATTAAATAATTTTTAACTTGTTTTTTACAGCTATTAATCCAAGCCGAGGAAATAGAACTATTGAAACAGAAAATAATAGCTTTAGAAACAGAGAAATTAAACTTCCAAAAACTGTATGACGCAGCGATAGTTAGTTTAAATTCTTTGACAAGCCCCGTGTTAGAAAATAAAGGAATTGATCTCCAAATACCTCATGAGAAGTTGTCTTCCGTCCAAACACTCCAGCAACAACTGGATGCCAAACCGTTGACCTGCACAGCCCGGGAGAATCATTATGGCAGTGGAAATTCTACTCACAGTGCAACGCCCGATCAATTTGAGATTATTGATAATGAAAAGAATTCTGTCACGTAAGTTTTAGTCTTGATACCATTTTCCGCACGCAGAGACGTTAATGTCCCTACCCACCAGGGCCACCTGTGGCGTCCGTGGCAAAATGGCGGGGGCCCTCGTAATGAATGCGCCTGAGAAGATGCAATATTCAAAAAAACAATTTTTTTTCACAAAATTAAGTACCATATATACATTTTATATAAGTACTTAAAATAAGTTAAAGCTACAAACAACGACTACATATATACAAATAATATATTGTTAGTATTGAACTAATCGTTTGTTTTAAATAACACAAGACAGACAATAAATATTTAAGTAAAATTAAAACAATATTACTGTTGACAAAACATCTGTGATTTATTAAAATTAAATGATAATATGACGATTTTTCTTGGGGCCCCATTCGATGTAATGTTAATAATAACATAACAATAATAATCTGATGTAAATAATAACAATTACATAAAATATCAGTCGCTATGTATTTGATATAGAAGGAAAGAGGGCTCGAACACGAGCTCGTTCGAGCCGGCGGTGCTGGAGAGCGCGCAGGCGTCGCCCTGCCGCCGCGGCAGCGTCGCCACCCTCGACGACACGCTCAGCATCAACGACACGGCCGAGTGGACGCGCGTGCACTACGACTGCACCACCCTCGACAGCAATAAGGAGATGTGGATTGATAGGTATGGATTAATTAAACGTTTGTTCATAAAACTGTTTATATTACAGATAAATATTTGTTCTTGGGTCTATCTACTGGGGTCTACCTACTAAATGATATTTATCAAATTTTGTCGTTGGTGACAAATAAATACTTGTTTTTGGGTCTACCTTGGGGTACACCAACTAAATGATGTTAACCAAATATTGTCTACCAACAGATGTGAAAGTGAATTTTGTGGAGATGTTTGGATTTCCTCCATTCCGCTGGACGGATTAAGATAAAATTTAGCACACAGATAGACCACACCCAGAAAATGAACAGCAGATAGTTTTTACTACGATTGTAGGTTTTTTCAGATCGATTCTCTATTGTTTATTAATCCATAGTAGCGTACCAACTCATCTGAAGGAGGGTCTCCTGGGTTGGTGCAGCGAGAGCCTGTTCCTGCACGAGCCGCTGGCCAGCGACCTGCTCTCCGACCTACTGAGCTGCGACAAGCCCATCACACTGCCAGCGCTGTTGCCGCTGCTGGCTGATACTCTACCCAGGGTATGTTCGCCTTATCACCACCATCATCACCATAATTATCATCATCATCATAATTATCATCATTCGTAGGTACAAATTACCTATGACCTCTGCGTCTTTCTAGTATAAATCGCAATTTTTTTTTTGTTTTCTGTTTTTACTTTCTATTTTACCTTTGTTTTCTATTTTTCTGATTAAAAAATAAATATATCTTTATTTAAAAATAATCTCATGTTTTTAATTCTTCTGAGCTATTTGTTCTTTCATTTGTTTTGCATATTTATTTTTGATGTGATAGCACTGTGTGTCAGATCCTGCCGCACACGCTGGTGGGGCGGCGGTGCGAGGCGGCGGCGCTGCTGGCGGCGAGCGCGGCGCTGCTGCCGGCGGGCGGGGCGCGGCGCGCGCGGCTTCTACACGCACTGCTCACGTTGCTCAAGAAGCCCGAGCCGCATGATGTCAGGACTATCTGTGAGGGTGAGTGGAGTCTTTATGGTGAGGTGGGACGGTGGTATTGGTGGTTGTAGGTAGTTTTTGCCCATAAAAATAGGAACAAAAAATTTAAAAATATTTGGATAGCGCCATCTTTATCCCTTAAGAACAAAAGAATAGTAACCATTAGCTGATCCGGCAGACATCGTTCCCAATTCATTACAATGTTTAGAACCAGCTATGCCTGCGATTCCTATAGATTAGACGACTATTAAGTGTGACAGTATACTGTTTATATATTGCAAACAAAACAGTAACAGCATTTAAATCGGTACAACTGTTTTTGAAGTTAGAATACAGGTAGTTACAGATTTATTAGAAATCGTAACGACTGTTTCTGAGGATATCATTTAAAAATATTTGTTAGTTACGTATTTAGTAACTAACTAAAATGCGTAACTAAAAAAATATTATTTATAATTTTATTGTCATCTGCTTTTAGCATTAGAAATAATATTTTTTATGAAATTAAATGTTTGTTCCAGCGACCTGCCTGGTGGTAAAATGGGGTGGTAGTGGGGAAGTGCTGTCAGCGATAGCCGAGCTCCTAGCGGCCAGGTCCTCCGAGCGCCGGGTGCTCGCCAGCCAGATATGCCTGGCCATTGCACCCTACGTGCCCCTCGAACTGTGCACATCACTACTCCTCAGCCTAGTGGTCCTCATGTGCGAGTCTAGTGAGGGGGACATCAGAGGCCTAGGCCTCAAGGCCGCGTGTCTGATATGTCCAGTCGCGGAACACAAGTACGGGCAGCTGGAGAATCTCATGTTCAACTTCCTCAAGGACCCGGTGGAGAAGAATGTGAAGGACTCGATCGGTGTGTTTGCGCCCGTGCTCGCGAGGACTGCCTTGATTGCAGGTTGGTGACTAGAAAATATTATTTTAACACACATATTATACACACTTCAATATATTTAAAACTAAATTCTGTGTGTGGACTTCGCGTGGTATGTTGAAAAAATGTTGTCTGTGTGATATCCGGACAACAATCTATCTCTGTGCCAAATTTCATTCGGATCTGTTTAGAAGTTTTTGCGTGAAAGAGGAACACACATTCATTCATCCTTCTCATCATTCTCACAAAATTTGTCATTTGCAGTGTAAGTAGAATAAATTATGTGACAGACAAAGACGACAAACTGGCAACTGACTACAGTTTGGCAGAATGTAAAAATACAACTTTTTCTTTTAAAAAAAACATAAGTTATATGCCCGTAAGCGGGCGCACCGTAAGCGGGTGCCAGGCAATGGTTGTTGGTAAACATTATTTTCGAATCGTGGTTAAGGTAAAGAGTATATGGGTTGCGTTCAAATAATAATAATGTCTTTACTTTCCAGGAAAATTTTCATCGGATCTATACAGTCGTATAATGTCAAACTTCGAGAAAGCAAGTACGGAATCAGAATGGAAAAATGTAGTATTATATTTAGATGTGATGCGAACGTTAGTGCTGGCAACACTGGCCTTCGTAGTTAATGTACAAATAGTAAGAGAAGTTACTCTCACCGACTGTGATACGAAAGTTCTGGAAGATGTGCCATTAAATGGTGATCAGTTCGTTGATCTGCAGTGTTATGTGGAGGCGGATGCTAATACCCTGCTGGTAGGAATGAATAGCTTCGTCAGGGATAATCCTGGAGTGAGATGGACGGAGTTGAACTGGTTTATTGATAAGTGAGTAGCTAAATATTTGATCGGGTAAAGTAGAGTAAGTTATAAATAATTGATTTGTATTTATTGTTTTATTTTCAGTGTTAAACAAATTTTAGATATAGCAACGAGTAGCAAAGTTGTAAACAATCCAACGACATACGAGCTTATCATAACATTATTTAGTAGTTACATGGACAACTTTGGCGTAAACTTCACCACGAGTATACTGAAGCCGATATTTGTGGAAATGATGGTGGATTTAGAGAATAAATTGGAGAAGCTACACACGGTGGACGTTAATAGAGTGATCGTTGTTGGTATATATTTGGTTACCGTTTTGGTGGCTGTTGGGGATAGTGAACAACATGAAGAATTTTTACAGAAGTGAGTATTATAACACATGTTATATTATTGTCGCGTAGATTCAACTGTTAACGAATTTCGACGCGAGCTGTCAGAGCTGCGTGGCTCTGTGGGAAATGGTCGGACTATCGAAGCG
>DWJZ01001430.1:0-23515 GCA_018249125.1 Asbolis capucinus
TGTCTGTCCGAGCGTCACGCAAACACCATTGGACAGATTTAAACAAAACTTGGGATAATTGTAGTTTAAACGCGAATGGTTATAGAATAAGTTTTGTCCTAAGATGTGGCTGTGGCTTTGTACCCGCACGAGAACACAATAACTACTATTTTTTGTGTTTAATTTACCATGAAACGTAAGTAGTGTGAACTCTGCCACAAAAGCTAACTAACAATGTTCCTTGTAAAATTGGAGCAATTTTTTTATTTATGTACATACATATTTTCAATTAAGTTCCAGAAAACCACAACATTACAGTAAAAATTGGAACCTAGTTCTTTGCGAGGAATCCAATTGACATGGTTTCAATTCGTATCGTCTATTGTTTGTCGTAACTGTATTATTTAATGTGAATTATTTGTATTTAGTTTATAGTTGAAACTTTAATAAGGATAATGTATCGCTGTGAACCGTACATAGCCCGGCCTGTTATGATTGTAAGCGATCGAAATAATTAAGCAACTGCGGACACGATCGGTAGGATGGGTGACCGCTAGTGGCAAAAATTTCATGAACGCTTCCGTGCTTCGGAGGGCACCTAAAGCCAACGGTACCGCTTGTTATTTAAGGACACATATATCCTTTTGTTTGTTTGTTTGTTTGTTACTCCTTCACATTAAAAATACTAAACCGATCTTGAATGAAAGTTGTCACAGAGTAAGATTGTAATCTGGAATAGGCTACTTTAAAGCAACGTACCTAAACGCACAAAGCCGTGGGCAGACACTAGTCATAAATAAATCGATAAGTGTACAGTCTTCCTAACAACACTGCGTCGCTGTACGCACCCATACTAGCAGCCGAGTACTAGGCAAGTGTGGGAAAGTGTTAATTTGTTCCGCGGGGAACACAGGCGATATATGTCGACATTGTTCCGAATTAAATTGTTCTTGTAACAATAAACTGTTACACGCAAAATAATCAAACTATCGTTTGGAAAGCTGCATTCGAAATGAACGGATGAAGGTTGTCTGTATTTCGAGTAAATAAATATTAGAAATAGTACTTAGATCTGTGAACTATATTTCAAATTTAGATTAGGTACTCTTTATTTATTTCTATCGGGTAGGACAATACTAAATAGTTAAAAAAAGTTATCAAGGACAGAATATATGTAAAATGTAAATCGCCTTAAAAATTTTGCAAAATATGCGATACTATGAAAATTAAAAGTGCGCGCAGCAGGATTTGAACTTCGACCTCCCGTTGGATATAATAACGTTCAATCTACGCTACCACTGTTCTATATAGTCATCAATATTCTTGTCAATTTGTCGAACAAACACTTGCCATAAATAACAGTATCAATAAACTTAACATATCGAAGCCAATTTGCAGCCCTCCAGATCCTCAACACGAGGACACCTTATCAAAGTTGTCGTGTAACATTCAATCACCCAATAATGTGCAGTACACTGTGTAACAATGTCACCCAAAATTCCCCTTTCTAATAAAAATACACTAAACATCTATTTTATTTGACAATGCAATGTGAGTTTTAACGCCTGGAACAAAGGTCCAGAATCCATTGAAGAAGATACTTGTTCGTGTTTCGAAAAAAATTCAGCGAACATTTTTTCAGTAGCCATGTTACAGAAAATTAGACTTAAATTTAATGTACATAAAGTTGATTTTCGCATGTACATTCGTTAGCGGGTTAGCAAGGCAGGGGAAAAAGGGCAAACATCGTCATGTTAAGTGAGCACATGAGAGGGAAACGCGAAAATATGTGGGAAAAGCGGATATAGACGTTTATCGTTGGATTTTTCGCGTGATTTGGCCGCGACAAATCTGAGGGCTTAATGCGACCAGTATAACATGAGCCGTGACTTTATTCGCGTTTCCTGTTGGAGACCTTTTCTGTTGTGACGAAAGGGTGTGAGGGAGGTCATGTAAGGTTAGATAACATATTCACTAATACGCTGTTGACACAAGGCACCGATTTACTGCCGTTTATTCGGGAAAGGGGACGAGTATATCTTTTTCTATTTGACACGATTTGTCAAGTCTTCGATTTATTGGTTCGTCGATTGGCCACAAATCTATTCAGATGTTTGACTTACTCGTATTTCTATTGTAATGTAACAGCTGTTGACATTAATATTCTAGTTGTTGATATTTTAGAAGTTGATACCCTTTATCTTATACTATAGTATAAAAAATGTATGCCTAGATTGTGTATCGAATTGTCGCGTTAATAAAGCTTAGGAAAGGATATTAGGTCTAAAAATAAAATTTTGAAAACATATACACTTCCTCTTGCACTGTAGTGTAGCTGAAAGTTTGGATGAAGTTTCCTTCCTGATGAAAATGCATTTTTATAATAAGCATGACCTGATACTACGTACAGGATTGGCTCCAGACAAGAGAAATCTCCAACGCTTATGCAATTATGAAATTTTGCGTAGAAGGGTAATTTATATTAAGGGATAATTGACGAGACTTGATTTAATTTTATATTTATAAATCTTATTTATATAACAGATCACATAGTACAGTATACGTATACTAATTTATAGGTCTTGTGGCAGGTCTATCCTAAAATAACTACCCGGAAAGCGTATACCATGGGATATCAAATAAAAAACGAAATTTAATAAACAATTTCTGTGAAAACCATATCAATCATAAGACAAATAACCGCGGTAGTCCAAAGAGGATCTAACCTGTCATTAACAACCCGAATAGCAATAATAAGCGGCTAATAGTTTCGATAGTGTGTGAGATTAATCACAGCTGGCCGGGGGCAGATGAGAACGAACGATGACACCACGCCCGGGATACACTGGAGCAACAATTATGAAGGTATGATGTATGGAAGAGAGACCGGCCGCGAGGCATAGTGGATTCGGGTGAGGATTTGATGATAAACGAAGCGGTTTAGTTTGTGTGTATCTGTTTGTACCTGTTACTTGTAACGGTTCTTGTAGGTATTAGGAAAAAGAACAGGTGTTCTTATACTGGTACCTGTTACCTGCATCTGTTCTTATACCAATTATTTTGAGAACTTATGGTTGATCTGTATTCTATATTAAAAAAAATTGCAAGCATTTTTTTGTATATCTTGCAATGTGTGTTAGTGTGTATAAGAGAAATTATGTTCTCTGAATTGTAATGCTGAATGGAAACGAGAACGATAAACAATATTATTTCGGAATTATAATGTTTTGTTCTACAGTTATTGGCTTTAAATAAAAACTTATTTTTTTCAGTTGATTTGAGTATTCTTTCAATCCTACACAGTATGATGTAGGTACACCTGCCACAACCGACAGAACACTTGCTCCAGAGTCAGGTTTACTAAAACTAGATTATAAGACTGTTACACAAAACCGCTACCGCTTATACCAAGACCTAAGCCCCTTACTAGTACGCTATAAACCAAGCGGGACCAACAATCTAATACGTTTTACGTTGTCAACCATTATGCTAATAAAATGATGTGATTTATACTGTAGAACAGTTGAAATTACATCGTATTGATAGATAAATAATTGATTTATAACAACAGGTGGTTGAATGGTCCTGTGGCTTTGTTGGTAGTGGTTCTGTCTGTGAAGCAGTCCAGGACTTATCGGCGACAGATGACTTGATATTATTTGTGATTATCATAAGCTCTTCAATTCCAGCATTAGGGCCTACTGCGTGTGTAAGAGTTTATCTGCCGCACTCAGAATTGTTAATGGTCAATTAAATCTCTCCTTCGTACAGAATCTCTATAATACAGTACAGAATCATTGTACAAATTCTGTAAATAGAAGTGAAATATCAAATCGCTTTTTTGGTGTATAAGACGGTTATGGCAGATCTGTGGCGTAGTTACCGGAGGGTTGGACAGTGCGAAGCACCGAGCTCAGGAGGCCCTCGGAACCTGGCCAACAAACTATAAATTGAACTAGTGAAAAATAAACCAACTTTAATCATGGCAACTTATTTACAAAAGGATACCACTGTAGCTGAGAAGCTTGTTTCCTACAAATGGCTTCAAATAATAGCCCAGTACTGATCACCGATCTCTCCAACTGATAGGGGACCTAGAATGTACCACCATGCTGCACCAATTGCTGGAACAATATTAATACTTCAGATGTAGTGATGTAGTAATATTTACAAGTACTGTTTCCAGCTTGGTCAGCAATTGGTATTTGTTCTGACAGTAATCTCGGGCGACAATCGTAAATTTAAACTTGCATTAATTCAAAACAAAGGTACTTGAGTTATTGTTGGTTATCTCTAAGTATTTGTTAGTAAGATTTGAGTATCGAACATTAAATAATGCACAAATCTATACTTAGTAAAGAGATGTTGTCCTGTCATATTTTCAAAATTTCGGAAATATTTAAAAAACATACATATTCTGCTTAACCTACTAACATTATAAATTTGTGAAAATGGATGGATATTTGTTACTCCTTCACGCAAAAACTACCAGACCGATTTGAATGAAATTTGCCACAGAGATAGATTGTACTCTAGAACATTCGCTACTTTTTATCAACGTAGCTAGCACACAAGCGAAGCCGCGCGTGGAAACTAGTAGATAAAATTTAATGGCTAACAAACGGTTGGATCATCGGAGAGTAAGTAACTACCGCGGCACATGCACATATATTAATAGAATAATAAACTTTTAAGAAACTTAAAAAATAGAGAAAATTTGTGAAATCTCCCGAAATAATGGGGTTAAGAGGAGAAGAGTTAAGTAGAATTGAAATGTCGTTTATGTAGAATTATTGAAGTAACCAATACAGTCAAAATTGCTAGTAAGTACTTTCAAGTTACACAAGCTGAAAATCTTCGAACACAATACAAGCATTAAATTCTATCACCCTCACACACTCGCCACAAGTAATTGTCGTAAAGATCGTCACTCATCTAACGAGGCAACCAGAAAGCCGCACCCGTGCGGTTTATTTTTGTGTATGGACTACAATAGGCACACAAAGGCGTACTCGAGGCTTGCATCAATCCTAAATGACCAGGGCCTTGAGCCAAATGCCTTTTCTGTCAGCGTGAACCAAACGCTAGTTCAAAAATATATTGGAATAACTTTTGGTGCAGAAATATTATGGCGTCTGTTTTTCTAAAATAAATTTCATTCCCATAGATTTCTAGGTCGGCGTTTGGCGGCAACGATAATAGAAAAGACACATTTCTCAAGGCCCAGGTGAGTAAGGCTATATCGGGTCTGGCCGAAAAGAGAACAGGTGACAGCTAATAGCATTTTTGTGCACTTCCTTGGTCTGTAGAGCATGTAAAGACGTTGGTGTTGGTTTATCATAAAATAACAATCGTTAAGTGGATTGCCTTCTGATGGCGATAAAAGCAGCTGATACCAGGTTTACACACTAAACACTCCACCAATCCGCAATTACGATGCAAGCAGCTTAATGGAATATGTATACCTCTTTAGTTGAGATTAGAAATCCGATCAGTAAGCGAGCATTAATCAGATGAAGACAGACAGCCAACCGGTGCCAACTTGTTTCCGATACACTTAGTGATGCGCGGATCGTTGTCGAATGCTACAATTACATATGACATCGTTAGATGCGACATCGACCGAAGCGTCATTTTTAGACGCCTCATCATTACACGCGTCAGCGTTAGACGAGTGAAGACCCTAAGTGTATTCGCAAGGTATCGCTAATTGCGATCGCTGTCATTTTACGGCTGCGCATTAGCATTATTGCAACGTTATCGAATGCCACTGATCGCGTCCGAACTGAATGTGGAAACATTAAGAACGAATGTGAATATTAGGGTTTGTATGCACGGGCGATCCGAAGCGCGACAAAATGTCGTATGGTGTAAAAATGTTTAGTGCCGTAACGTGCGTTTGTAGCAAATGTGCGACTACAATTTCTATTTAAATATACTAAAATCTTTACCGAACGCACAATAGATATCTACTTGTAGGTTAGACTTTCTTTTGCACCTTGGAATTAAATGTATGAATAATGATGAAAGAAAATCCTCTATGAGTCGGAAAGGTCCGAATCCTTCCTACAGGTTCCGTATCATTCAATAACCTGGGTATTTTTATTGCAGCGTTAATGTAAATGAATAAATAACAAACAGGTACACATAAAAACAATCTATACTAATATAAAAAAGCCGAAAAGAACTGGAATAGAAAATTTTGTTTTATGTTGATTAGGTCATTTACTGAGGTAGTCTATAGGCTATATAACATCAGCCTACGACAAATAGAAGCTACATATTAATAGAAAATGTTGCAAAGATGAGAAAAAATACACAAAAAAAACAGAATAATGGTGAAGAATGGTAGCTATTCAGACGGTCAGAAAATTCCCTACCACCGAACTTCTCTCTACCCTGTCTCAGTAAATAACGAGCTTTACACCTTATCACAACCGAGTGAAACAGATGTATTTATATATATCACATTTATAGATGAAAGATAAGGACAGCCATTCTGAAATATATCAGCTAAAATGCTACTTAAATTCATATTTACATTGCATAAACACACGGAAGGAGGCCACGGGAGGTACTGTTCACATGGAGATAAAGTTGGGTACATACCACTGTTTATGGGTATTTATCGCAACTGGCTATTTTACGCCTCTAGAAAAAACCAAGTGTGTAAACACCCTTACAAAGCTTTGCTTTTAGATTATCGTCTTTATGTCCTGGAGAATAAGGGTGTGGAGTATATACCGGCAGTGCAATGGTAAGTTAGCAGAGCTATAGTATTGAAGTGAACGTTAAACTTATGTGGAGCACGCTTGAAAAGTTTTATGGGGCTTAAAGTTTCCAGTTAAGAAAGTGCAAAGAGAATTTTTGATATGAAAACTCCTCTTTTAATATAACGATCATGATGAGAATACGTCTAGTATTATGAATTTAAATTTTAAGAACTTTTAGTGATACGATAATATAAATATGTTACACTATTGTTAGGGTTTGTAAAAATAATAAATAAATAAATATTTTTGGACAACTCACGCACGGTCATCTAAAGTCGAACTAAGCCTTAACTTTTACTATGGTGATCAGACAACTGATAAACATGCATATTTTTTTAAAGACATTGTTATATATTTACATCCCGACACACGAAACAAACATTCCAGTTCATCACATAAAGTTAGACCTGGGTGGGAATCGAACCCACGACCTTCGGTGTAGCAGTCAGGTTCACTAACCACTAGACCAACTGATCTGTAGGAAGAGAACAATTTGGACTTTTTTTCCAATAACACCGTACTATTGTCTCGGCGATATCCTTGCAATAGGATCTCGCGTGTATTCAAGTTCGAATAAATCTAGTTGTTATAGCTGAAAACGGACAACGGGTCACATTTTCGGTGGGAATTAAGTCCAGTGGTGACTTTGTATTTTAGACTGGGAACCGAGTAACACCATTGTTATGGCACTAGCTCTAAGCTGTTAAAATAATTTAAAATTCGAAGACATTGGCACTGTATTAAGAGAAATAACAAAGCAGCAACACCATGTGCTTTTGAATTCAATAAACCTACAAATCTAGATCTGGAGTCATCTTAAACTGTTATACAAAGTATTATATTGTACAAATACAACAATATATGCAATTATGTAAATCCCACTGACCTTAACAACGAATATGGTACAGAAAAGGGTGTTTTGGGTAAAAAAATACATTATACATTTTAGGAAAAGTATACCTTTACCAAGTATATTGCTACCTAGGAAGGGGATTGGTTTACCTCCTTCAATTCCAAGGAATAAATATTGTCGCCTGGTCATTTTTAAATGAACGCAACTTACGTCTACGATATGAACAAAAAGGCCTGTTTATGATTATAATTGTCTTTAAGTCAAAAATGAATAAGCTTCTACTGAGTGAGTGGCTTTAGCATCGCAGACTTCATCACCACTTACCACCAGGTGGGCTCATAGCACATACATACGTTAGTGCATAAGTCACTCACTAACTTAGCTAAGATAAAAAAAATTCCTACAAATCTTGACATAACTAAAAGTCAGAATAAGAAGTCTCCATAAACAAGAACTTTTTAGAATAGAGCACATAACGTAGGAAGAACAACTTAGCAAGAATTTTACTACCACAGGCCCGAGTAACAAGGATTAGTTAACCACAAGCCGCCATTTACAAGAACACTTAAATAAGATTTCCTAAACAATCGGCTCACGTTACTGTGACAACGGAATACAAGCGTCCATTACCGGAGCCATGTCCGATACCGGAAGAGTTCGCACGGCGTCGGCATGGCCTGTAACAACCTTCGACATCACACGATGAGGACAGTGATGTGCTGAGTGACATCGATAAAACCAAACCCAAAACACAGTCAGTTTAAAAAAAGCGTAAGTAAATAATGATTCCAATTTAATTTTTTTTTTGTTCAATTTAAAATGTTGTTTTCTAGGGCAAGAAAATAATTATCATACATAAATCTATGAATTAAAATCATATAATGTAACATTCTGTATTTCTGCATTGAGTAAGGTTTGGGTAAGAAGTAATCTAAAGGCGAACATAATACCAAAAATAAAACCGTATAATTATGTGAAAATTTCAAAAATATTGATTATGTTATTATTAAATCTTTAATTATTTTTAAGTATTTTCAATAGCTGTAAGATAACATAGAAAAAAATATGAAAGAATAGAAAAGTCGGTATTTTCTGAATATATATTTTTTAAGGTCTCACTCACGAAAATAATTACCATGCTGCAATGATATAGCTCAAAAGACAATAAAAATTATAGACACAATTTTTATATCAGCAGTATGTGAAGTTTTATAACCTATAACACATACATATATACCTATATCCCACAATGATAAAAGATGGTTGTTATTTTTTTCGATCGGGGTGTACATAAAACCAAAGGATTTCAATAATTGCTTAAACAGACCAGAAATTAGGCAGGAAACATTACTTAATGTTCCAACAAAGACTGATACAAAAAAAGAAAATATATTCTACCCTAAAGAATACCATCAGACTTGTGACAAGATATATAATTGTACTTACATGCGATTATTTACTTACAACAAGAATACTATGAGAAACTCTTAGTAATGATTACATGACTAGATATTTAAAAAGTGGGTATAATCATTTCCTAAAACAAATCACTTAATTCACAGGATCCAATGAAACTTCAATAAAACACCATACAGAAAACTTAGTATTCCATAACGGAGCAGACTCAAACACCCTTCAAATTGCGATTGCCAAGACGAACAAGTTTGAATGACCCTAAAAATAATTAAAAACCCAAACCATTTAACCGTGGTACGTTAAATCTCATCTTGGAAGCTAGATAATTATCCTGGCGACACTCCAAAGTGTCTCGCTCATTTCAATTAGGTCTTTTAAATATTCAATGTCTTTAAAATAGGCTGCCCGATTGCGCTAGTGGAGTTCCATTACATCTAAAGGTTAAACGAGAAGACGGGACGACGTCTTAATTTTACGACCAGTTTTATGAGCAAGGTTTTGATACTGATAACTTGGTAATAAAAGCTGAGGTACATTGGAGTTTCTAAGACAAGATTACAGGAACACGACTCACATGCGAAGTCATCATGACTTAATTATAAACAAGAGTTTACGGTCTATAAACATGTTGTATGATGTTTGTAATGTATAGAACTCAGTGTTTTTGATTTCATTTTCAATTATGTTTAAATACTATCTCATCTTATACAGACAGTCAATAATACCAACAACATTTTTGGTGTGTACTTTGCTAACAAAAACTATGTACAAGTACGTTAAAATAAAAAATTAAATATACAGATTTATGTCAGATAACATTTTAAGTATGGGTAGATAGGTATCTATAAAAACCTGAACAACGGTAAACAGTTTCGCATAACCTCTATAAATAGGTACAGTCTCTGCTAACTAGCAGTCGTCAAAACCACATATCATCAGCAATGCGCACCGTCATCCAGCACAGCGCAGGAATACTCAGCATATCAAGATCGATATCGACTCGCAGATAGATGAACATCGACAAACCGGCGAAGCGCACGGAATGCGTCCGGGCGCATCACTAGACGCACACGGACTGATGATCATTGCTGCGCATGCGCTCTATAAATAATATGTTGTAAAACGATTTTCGATAGATTAATCTGAATCGTGCGCGCTCGTGCGCCGCCGGGGCAGGAGAGGGATCTATTGTAGATCGATGCTAGTTGAGGAATCGATTAGAAAGGACTGGGTTTTACCTCAATTCCACATAAGAACAATCGGCCGAGCGGTAAACAATCGGTCAATCAATATTTTACCTCCTTTCAGTTCAATACAATAGCTCAAACATCATGCCCTACTATTAAACACTAACTTCTCCCCACAACGAAGAGGCTTAGAACACAGTCCAGGCTTCAGTGCGGTTAGCGAAAAGGTAAGGACTATCCCGAGTGTCGTCTTAAGGCCTTCGACATGGAAACTCTAAGGAATTTTTTGCCTCTAGCAGTCACTTCTCCAACACTTCCAACACAACAATTTAAGTAATACTTACCTAGATATAACGACTCTGAGTGA
Source organism: Asbolis capucinus (assembly GCA_018249125.1). Lineage (NCBI taxonomy): Eukaryota > Metazoa > Arthropoda > Insecta > Lepidoptera > Hesperiidae > Asbolis > Asbolis capucinus. The sequence continues at coordinate 10,576 of DWJZ01001430.1, forward strand.
TGAGTGCGGCAATTTGTTACTAGTGTTTTGAGCAACACATGTCCTTCAAATTTGTATTAAAAGTTCTTTTGCTATTCGTCTCCTCTGCGACATTCCTAACTCTGTGATGACCAGCGCGCACGCGTGTTCGTACGTAGTACCTAAATGAGCGTTGGAGTTCTTGTGGGAATGTCCGTCCGGACTATTTGTTGCGACTACACGCTGTACCATCTAAATGTCGGCCAGTGAATGTATTTACTCTTATTTATGCGATATAGGAATCGTTATTGACCCTAAAGGTAGAATTGTGTTGTAGGCGACTGCGACTGGCGATTGCCATTGACCATTTTGATTGAATTTCTGTAGTATTTTGAGTTAAGCGACCCTAACAACTGAAATCGGCGACTTCATATAAATTCTCCATGAAAGCTATTTCATGTAGGTCTTCTACTATATTTTTCTTTTTCATTTTAATGTAGGCGATAGTAAGCGGCGACCACGGCAGGCAAACGATTGCTTCGTATTAAGTTTTGTATAGTATTTCAGTGTTACATTGTATGGAAACCGTGGGAAGCAACTGCACTGCTTTGAAGCTGTGACCTTATAAAAGAAGGTAATCTTCCTGAGAGAAGCGACTACCAAAAATCCATTGTCAGTTATGGTCGTCTACTTTACAATTTCTTACGATGCCGTAATAGGAATCTGTTGATCTTGCCTGTCGTCGCCAAACACTCGCTGTTGCCAGTCGCGGTCGCTCACATCAAAATGCCATCCTAAGCCTTACCGTGATTTGTGTATACGACCACAATTGCTTGTATCGGAGCCCCACCTCGATTGCGTATGTGTCTAGTGCTATTACCGTTCGATTGTTACAAATATTGTTACTGGCGGCTTACTGACGTGGGCTAGATACTTACTTTGTCCTGAAGTACAATGAATACAATCAATATTCTGCAAATTAGGTCTTTTATCACTTTCCTTTTAGATCTGTTAGTCTGCCTTAAGCAACGTAGAATTCCTTTACCGAATCAAGAGATAATCATTTTCTGATACGCACATAACTTTGAAAATTAGATGCGCAGAGGTGGCAGAGAGATTTGTACCCAGTATCTCCTAATTATGAGAACATCGTTCAATCTATCAGGGTATTCTTCATAGATACATATGTATATCTGTCATGTCTATGTTTATATACTGCTAAGTAACTATAATAATAATAATTGTTATATAAAGCATCACATAACTCAGTTATTCAATATGTAAATATTTGTGCGGTCATTTGGCATTGATACACACAATTCCTTTTAGACTACCGTTACGGGCGTTCCACTTTGCGCGGAACGGACATTCGGCCAGGGGTGCTCAACACAGTCGTTATTTTATTAGTACTACTAATATTATAAATGCAAAGGTTTGTGAGGATGGTTGTTTGTTACTCCTTCACGCAAAAACTACTGAACCGATCTGAATGGAATTTGGCACAGAGATTGATTATAGTCTGGAATAACATATGGGCTACCTATTATCAACGTATCTACCACGTGGGTGAAGCCGCGGGCAGATTTATGAAACGAAAAAAATATACATTAATCGCTGAGCGAATTGACTTGATACAATGCAGTAATATATCCAAGGACAAAGTCACAAATGCTAGCATATATGCTTATGTTGATCCTACATGATCAGCTCAGTTAAGTAACAACAGGCGGGGTCGGTAAGATGATGGGTGATCACTAGGAATTGAAATTCTTGAACAGTTCCGTGCCTTCGAGGACACGTAAAGCACTCTGGCCTGTTTATCATTATTAAGTAGCTTTTAAGCCACGTTGGAGGCTTTTAGGCGGCATAAAACCACTCGACTCTTGGGATGGCCACCAAGAACTTTATCAAGCCACATATGAAGGAGGAGTATAGCTCCTCAGTTATGTGGCTTCTTCCCATTTGCTCAGTAATGGGTCATCATTGAAAATCACGCAACCATTTTTATTTCTATAGTATTTAAATCGAATGAGAAAAAATTTTGTAAACGTAATTTGGCCATAGCTATTGCGACTGCGTTTGTTTGAAGACTTCTGGTTCTAAACCATCCAATCTTATCTCGAAAATAAATTAAACGAGGAATCTAACTGTATATTATATCGTTAAAAATATATATATAGCATAAGTCATAAGATGTAGAATAAAGTGAAGGTTTGTGAGGATTGGTGGATAGGTGTATGTTATTACCACTTTCCTGCAAAAACTGAGCGAATCTCAGTGAAATTCAGCACACAGATTATAACCTGTGTGAAAATAGAATAGCACATAACGTGAATAGCATATAGCCTACAACGCGAACGAAGCTGCGGGCGGTTAGTAGTAACTTAGCATTAGTCGCCTCAAACTGTTCCCCGGAATTATCCTGAGTTCAGATTCTTCTCACACGTCTAATTTCCAAAAATTTTCCTCACACAATAATCATCACTTTCTTCAGTGAAGGAAACGTGGTGAGGAAACTTGTACTAAAATTCCTCACAAACTTCTTAAATATGTGTGAAATCTATCAATCCGCTCTCCGACGGGGTAGATGCATAGTCTACCTGTCACGTTACGGATTGTAGTAAGTTTATATGTGTGTATGTATGTATGTTTGCGTGTGAGTGTTTGTACGTGTGTGTAGTCAAATTAAAAGTTAGGAGAGTGTGTGTATGTGTGTGTGTGTGTAATCAAATTAAAAGTTAGATAAATCATAATGTTATTTACTAAAAAATTGAGTCTAATCTTTAATCTAAGGTCTAATATAATATCCCAGTGAAACACCCCTTCGAACATACAAATGTAGTGTAAGCCCATAATTGTTAATTTCAAACAAAATACTCGCAATAGCTTTCGCGTTGCACTAACTAACGATCCCATTGCGGGATGCCTATCGGGTTTCTGTGCGGACCTGGGCCCGGTGCCACCAGAGAATTTATTATTTGCTAACCAACGGTTACTTAACCTATGGTTAAAAGAATGGAAGTTAAAATTAATTAGGATAGTTAAGGAATAACTCAAAATTATATTTATGTTTTATATGTGTGTTTGTCATTTTTGTATATAAATGTGTATATTTTAGAGAAATATGTTGTTTAAAAGGTAACCTTTATCTTTCAGGAAATTTGCCATATATATGTAGATACATACTTATATTTTATATACGAGTAAATAGCCTTAATAGGCGCCAACTAACATGTATATTTCATATTAACACCATCACGATGGGAACCAAGAGTGAGGACAAGGTGACTTCTCATCAGTATTCAGCAAAAATGAATTTTATCATTTAAATTAAATTTACGTATTATTTTGGTTTTAACCAAAGGAATCCCGGGTTCGATTCATGTCTTGATCAAACATTTTAGTAACAAGTAGATGTTTGTTTCCTATACCAAATCCCATCTGAAAACTATATTTTTGAGTATGTTTATTATTGTATTTGAGTTATTTATACCACCCCAGAGACATTTCAATCATTGCGCCTTATTGATACTTGGTAAGTATGTTTAGTACGAGAAGGAGTGATAAAACTATGACATATACTCCTTAAATGTGCAGATACAAATTAAAAAATACTTAAATTAAATTAAATTTCAACAAATTGGTTACAGCAATTCTCTGACATTCCGTTTAAGAATCTAGTGCTACCAACCGAAATAGAATGCGAGTACATAATACATGCGCTCACGCACGCGACGCGTCCAGATCGATGGATTGTATCGATGTATCGTATCGATGGGTCGTATCGATCCGCACAAAGCGAGTCGTGATCTCGATTACAGCATTCGAAAGTTTAGCCGTTTATGTAAACCTGGCCTTTGTTGTCTTATTTTTATTGTGGAGCGATTCTGTTACAAAAACATGTTTTGCGCTTGTTAGATGGTTTCGTTTACAAGTAAATGTACAGTAGACGGTGTCAAATTGTATTGGTTATAGTTAGAAGTATTGAAAATTATGGATATGCGATGAACACATCTCTAATACGATGTAGGTATGTATGTGCGCTTTGCGAAAACATAGTTCATACAAAAATTCGTCTTTAAATGAAGACACTGTAAAACTGACAACAGCTTTAATGTGGACGAAAATATTTTAATAAATATATATGTTGGGATGCAAAAACTGCACTGGCAATTGGGATGAAAATAGAAACTTACTGTTTTTTTTCGATTGAAAGGTCAATTATTAATGTTATTTCCGTTAATACATCTTCATGTAATTATTTATTTATTTAATACACCCTAACAACCTTTGTCTCAATTTTAATCTGTGCTCGTATGGTTTCTATAACTTACTGTTTACATTATTGAATAAAGGGCAAACTCGCTTCATTTCGTTATTACATCGTTATAGCATACTTGAAATTTTACCTAAAGGACGTGGGGTCTATTTTCACCCAGAACTATTTCTATTACAAGCTTTTATGTAACTTGCAGTGTATGTTTGTACATTAGTATGTTAGTATATTTAATTTGTGAGTTACGGGTCAAATCTTGTAAGCTTAATTAAACCAACTTCCCCTTACGGAGCGTAAATTTTACATAAAGTTTTCCCCCTGATGACAATGCATTTTTATGACTACTATGAGTAGTTTAAGATCTGACTTCATACGAGTTTTCCCAATATAATAATTGTTTTAAATATTGCACAAATACGTCTGAATTTCCTGTATACCCAATATATTTTTTTCTTGTTGAGAATGTAAGTGAATTTTGTAATTCTTTATGAGATAAATAAAGTTTCTAAACCATATATAATTATTAATTACGTGAGCACTAGTGGCAAAGGGTGACAGCTAGTGGCAAAAATTTCATGAACGCTTTGCTTCGGAGAGCACGTAATGCCGCCGGGACCGGAGGTCCCACGGAGGCATAAAGACTTCCGACACTTGGGTTGACCACTAACTCCTCCACCAATCCGCATACGAGCAGCGTGGTGGTGTATGCTCCAGGCCTCCTCAGTATCAGAAGAGACCCGTGCTCAGTGAAGTTGAAGCCATATAATTATTATTGTTATAAAATTCTTAATAGTTCTCTTCTCTAGACCCTAGAAAATATGAGTATTCCAAATGAACATCGAAACCTATTTATCACTAAGCTATATGGAACCTCCCACATAAAAACCGATCAATCTCCTTGATATTACGTACTAAAGATTTAAACTGTGAAGTTTACTCGTCACCGGCTTTACAAAAACCTTTCTTTTTATGGGTTTTATTACATAGTACACCGTATCGCAGTGTTCGAGGGTCTAATCGAGTAATTGACTTCCCACGAGCCAGATTAGTTTTTACTCCGCGTACCAATGACTACTGTACTATGAAAGAGGATATACAGGATGATTTATTTACTAAGTGACTGGCCTGTTGGCCTAGTGGTTAATGAACCTGACTGCTAAGCTGGAGATCGTTCGATCCGCATTCAGAACCAACTTTTCTGTGATTCTTTCTGTGAGGAACAGGAATGATTGTTCTGTGTCTAGGTGTAATAAAAATATCTATGTATGTTTATCTGCCTGTTTACCACAGTACAAGTAAAAATGTTTAGTTTGGAATCAGATGGCCGTGTGTGATTTGTCCTGATATATTTATTTTGATAATAGTAATATAGAAAATGAAATTTAATTAAGTCACCCGACCAGGTGGCCTGATGACCGGAAGAAGACAGCGGGCTTTCGCTGGTTTCAAATGGCTTAGGACCGAGTAGATTGGCGTAAATTAAAAGAAGCTTTTATTCAACAGCGGACATTCAGATGCAGAGGATGATAATGTTGAAATCTATTTCAAAAAATGTATTATGACAAAATCTAAAATGTCTCACACCTATTAAGGTCCGGTGCTATCAAATTCTGAAACAACATCAAATTTAAAAGAACTTGGAAACCCAATAAAAGTTTTAGTTATTTCATAATTTGGTGCAGTTTTGAAATTGACTTAATTTTTATTAAATTACTATTATTTTGTGATATTTTAACACGAAGATAGCGACGCAAAACAAATTTCTTGTTAAAATATGTTATATCAGTTATTACAATATCAATATAAGATTCCGCTGGATAAATTCCATTGAACATTATCAACGTTATGTTCTTTAATGAAATTGAAATTAAATCACTCTGTATAAAATAAAATCTTGTTACTCCGACCACATCTGCGTTCGGGTCTTCCGACATTTCTTATAGATGCACACCAAGTTCACTCCATAAGAAACCTATGGTCTACGCACAGTCGTAACATTTCAAGGGAAAATCAACTTTAACAGCTTTTACCAAAACTCAATTTTAACTGTATTGCACTGTGATTTATAACCAATAGAAATTATGTAAGTATCGAAAATGGATACACGTCGAGACGGGAGGAAAGCACGTATTTGACGCGGTTCCGTTGAAAAAATCTTATTTCATTCATAAAATGAGTCGCATTGAGGACGCTGGGGTTTTTTGCTTCCCCGTCTTATTCATCGGCAGTTGTTGATCGAAGTGAAATGATGTTAAAAGTATTTTTTCTGCTATATCTTTGAGGAAGGTTACTTAATGTACTATGTAACTATTATTTTCAGCGCAAAGATACTTTCTAACCAATCCAACTCTCCTCACTGTCCCACTACTAGGCTTGGGTCTACTCACTCTACTCACAATCTGAGGGACAGGTATAGGCCGTCCACCACGCTTGCCACTAGAGGTTTGATAGACTTCACACACTGCACTGTGCACCCCAACTTCATGAAGAACTCTCAGGAGTGCAGGTGCAGGTTTCCTCAAGATGGTAGCAAGTAATAACTTCTGATCCATAACTTTCAAAATTAGAAGTGCACGCCACAAAGTTTGAACCCTAGACCCCCCTTTCGAGAGACCATGTAAATACCTAATTAAAATACATATTTTTGTAACACAGTCCCCCTTTTTAGATCATTCCTCGGAGCTGAGGGACCCAAAGCATATGGCCCAAAATGGAGTGGTGGTGTGGTCGTTTATGCAGTCCGAAAGTCTCCTACATATTCGTAGTTTGTCTTTAACACGTTAATTGCAGACAACTTAGCACATATCACTCCCTAATCTGTGGAGCCCTAAAGCATATTCCATAATGAAGTACCAACGCACGTTCGTAAAGGGTTATTTGTTGGCTTGTCCAGACGATTGTCGGAAGTACATGAAGACACTGGGTTTGGCCAATAACCCCTCCACCAAACCGCATTGAAGCACGGAAGACGATACACCGTCTGGGCCTCCTAAGTATACGGAAGGACCCGTGCAAATGAACATAATAAGTGTAGTTAAATCTATACTAATAATGAGACTGTAACAGTGATAATTCTGGGTATTTTTTGATACAGGAAAACTTTCTTATCGATGTAGAGACCAAAACATTTTTTTTTGGTTTTATTGTCTGTCTGTTAGAAATACGCGCAAAAACCACTGGACATTTAGATAAAACTTGGTATAGTCGTAGTTGAAAACCTGAGAATGGTTATAAGATATGTTTTTTACCAGGAAATGGCTTAGTTCTCACAAGATAACAGGTTAAAATTAGTATGGCAACTGGCGAGGGCAATTTCTATTTAATATTAAAACATTTATAATGTTAAATTCGGTTAATCGTGGACTGTGTTCATTATACTATGTACTAGGTACTCACGATATATGTTTTTCACGCCGATATTTCGACTCAATTGCAAGAACCATAATCCCGGCCCAACTGCGATGGCGATGAATTGGCGTGAAAAACATTGAATGTCGTGAGTACCCGTAACATGAGCATAATATAAATAAACATTATGTATTTAAATTACCTCATTCTGCCAACAAGATTCGGTATTAACCTTATTTATTTAGTCGTTTTGTTTGATTTATTTTCCCTTTTAGTGTTCTGTTATACAATCGAAAGATTCGGTAATAACGTAATATCTCTTTAATTACAAGCCTAATTATAGTTTAAGAATCAATTTGTTTGTTATCGTTTTGCACGCACTTTCACAGATATGTAATTTTATTGGTTGAATAACAAGTAATGTTAACTCAGTCAGTCAGTCAAGTGCTAGTACACCGAAAAGCGTAGTCGTTTTGTACGTTTCTGGTACGAGAGGTTCTGAGTGCACCTCAAATTCTCAAAGTCATGTCCGTATCAAAGTTGATCATGACTTTCTCTAAGAAAAACATCGAGAGGAATCCTGCACTCCTAAGAGATCTCTTTTCCGTTCTCGAAGGTGTGTGAAGTCAACCAATTTGTGCTTGACCGCGTGGTGGACTTTGGCCTGCACTCGTCACATTCTGAGTGGAGACCCGAGCCCACTAGTGGGACACTTATGGGTTGCAATTATGAAGCCGAATAAACTCAAAATAATAATAAATATTCACTAGTACTTCCTGTGTGTTAGCTTGTACAATATTAATAACATCACAACACATACCCAGACTATATCACAAAAGAAATATATACACATAAAAGTCAATTTCTTGAAACTATTAGCGACTCAAAAAGAAGAAAGAATAAAAAAGAGAAGAAACGGACTCCTTTTTCTCTGAAATCTATTCGCAACACTTAATTATAAAGATTTTAATTATTAAAACTATCGTGGATAAAGAAGATTAACAGTTTAACGTGTTTTTACGTCAACTATGGGATATTGAAATTGTACTAGTACAGTAACTTTATATATCGACGATAGGGCGCAATTCATGAGACTTTTGCCCTTCTCGTTTTCAGTATAAGAGTGAATCTCTTATGATTTACTCTAAAGAGTAACGCCCTTACTGTTTTTAATCGATATATAAAAATTAACCATATTTATTATGTACATAAATTCCACGCTATGCCTATTTTCACCTAACCTATTCTGTTCTGCCATTCCCATACACCCGACCGCCCAGTAACTAGAACATAGGCATAAATAATTATTTTCGACAAAAACTCTAGTGGAGTGATTGCTTTCACAAGTCGTCACAATGGGGCATGAAATGAGCATCGAGCTAGCCACCGTGTTACGCACCGGTATACACTACTATTGAAACTCGTTTTGGGTATGCTGCGAGTTTCCTGTGACAAAGAGTCACTTTCTTAACTGGCAACGATAACATTATATTTTCGTTGATATTTCCTGGCGATATAGTGGCGATCTGTGTATGTGTGGCGATGTCACAGGAAAATGATATGGAGACCTTAATCACGCTATTGGAGTTTTCTACATTGTCTGCATATGTATAACTTATGAACATGAACTGTGGAAGCGTGGCCGCCCCTCAGGCATTGCATCTCTCCTGGTGGGAGATCGTTCCCGTGTCAAAAATGTATCACTGATGCGGAAGAAATTAAGAAAAGAAGAGCGCAATAAGGAATGTAACGGTAAAAATTACGTTCCTTAAAATTGTAAATCCAAAAATCAAAACAACGGGCCGAAAGCTAAACAACATACCGTTCTATGAAGGATAATAGAAAATAATGTAAATGAGGATGACTTAATAAGAAAAGAAAAAGAAGGGAAGACAGACAAAAGTACATATTTTAACACGAAAATTATTAAATTCAATATCACAATCCTGCGACAATAGTACTGTTCGCTAAGCCTAGATTTACCTATTGTTTCTGGTCTTCAATGAATGATTAGTACTTCTCATTTCTGTTTACAATAAGCCTAAGAAGCCGTATCTATGTCACCAACTCCCACTGTTTATAAGAAAAGCTATTATTTACTGTTTTCATTATTTAAATGTATTGATGTTTTTATGAAAACCAGAAACCATAATAGACTAATAGCTCATCTCACTTGAGAATATTTGAAATTTAAACATTACAATGTAGTAGAATACAACGAAGACCGAAAATCAGAAAAATATATTTGAGAAGTTTTTGATTGCAGCAATTGTAATAATAATACCATATTTAAATTAGATATTAAAATAGATATACTAACAGAGTTACACGATCCAATCAAAGTTTACTATATTGTAATAATATACATATGTATAATAGCCATGGACATAGTAGCAGGGATTCGAGCAGATAAAACACTTAGATAGTAATAGATTTCTATAGACCTGAACAACATCAGGAGAATCAGAAACCCAAACAAAACTATTTAAAAAAATATTTCATCATAAATAAAATTCTACTGTACGTGTGTATGTCACTGAACCCCTCCGAAACAGCTGGACCGATTTGAAAGATTTTATTTTCCACGCGTTTGGTCCAGATTTACAAATTAGCCTGGCAAATGGAGCTTAGTTGGTATATTACGACTAAATGGCTTATTTTGATTTTGAAATATTTATGGAAGTTCAAAGGTTTAAAAGGTAAAAAATATATAGTCTTGCGGTACAAAGCTTAGCCGGTCAACTAGTTTTAATAATCTCTTTCACAGAACAGAACTTAGTACACGTCTAAAACAGACTATATCACATGTCATAGTAGGGGTAAAATGTAATTATAATAACAACACTAAAACGATGTGTATCAAATACAACTTTCAAACGGATATCTAATGAAACGGAATTTCGCTTGTTTCTCGTGCCCTTATTATGCGTCGTATGTTAAAGCAATAGAGTATCTTTTCAATCTCTTAAATGCCTCTTTTTCACCCAGCACGTAGCTCCGGTCAGTGAACGGATTGTTTCCAGATGGATTCATTGCGAAATGTCTTTATCTATCCGATTAATTCGACAAAAATACAAAAGGAATGTCTTAATCTTATTATTATCTTCCTTTTGGTTTGTGATTTACTGACTAAATGGATTTACGTTGAGTTATTATTGCCGAAATTGTATTGTTACCATTATCTGCTTCAATGGTTATACAACAGTAGCCCATTCGCTACTGTATTTATTTTTTTATATCTATTAAAGAATTTTATACTTTGTTTAAAAAACCTACAACTACATTTTAATTTGAAATATTCATACAAGTTTATTTAATATACATGTACAACTAAAATATCGTTAAGTTCACTTGCCAGTAAAGGAGTGCCCCAGGGATCATTATTGGAACCCATGTTATTTCTAATATACTTTAATTATATTCTTCACTATATTAAATCATTGTATCTAACTTCATAAATTGGTGGCTTAGTTATAAACAACAACGAAAAGATAACGCTACACACAAATCACTTTACATAAAACATTAATTTATTCATAAAGAGGTTAGTCTGAAAACGATATTATGTCTATTTTGTTCAAAATGTCTTAGAAAAGATAAATAATGTAACGAATTCATGTTTATTAAACTTATTATCTCGCTGTGCGCTTTATCGATCGAAGGAATAACGCCCGCAGCGATAATTACAATATGACTTAGGCGTTAGAATTAAATCATATCTTTGGTGTAAATTACGGCTACCTTTATCAGAAAGTAACTTGCCCCAGTAACAATGTAGATAAGTCCGTTTATAGAGATATTCATTAGTTGAGTGAGTCGGTATGTTTATAAACAGACATGAAAATCAGGAGAGATTCCAAGGAGTTATTCTTTATAATGACTTACCTAATCAAACAAAGATATGTACGTAATGTTATCATAATATTGAAGAAAATAAGAAAAGAGTTATTTGCAGACTATATCAAGTCTATATTTTGTATCAAAGCCTAACAAACTTTCTTGTCCATTAGAGCCATCAACATGATCAACTATTTTACTGTAGTTTAGTTATAAATCTGTTTGTTGATTACATTACTATGTTTGTATGAAAAAAATAAATCTTATTGCACCTCCAACTGATTTAAAAAGAAAAGAATTCTCTGTTATTTAAACTACCCTACTCCCTAATAAGTACTATCGATTTCTTTTTCCTTGCCTAGGGCAGTATTTTTGTGAAAGATGAATGTTTGTTCTCGGGTTAGGTATTACTATGTCTATCTGTTATTCCCAGTCCATGCTACCTATGACACGGGTGAGGCTTGTCTGCTGCTCGTTGATGTAATTAATTTAATTATCTTGTCAAGTCAATATTATTCCAAATTTTTAATTTGAAATAATCCAAATTCTATTGATTAATCTGAGGCTGGACTAACAAATATATATATTTTTTAAATAGATTCCTCCGCCTTACTTAAAATATGAAATCTAATAAAGGGATTGTATGCAAAACATATGTTTATTTGTCTCTATAAGTCTATGATACGTACTCGTTTTAGTCTATTCTTTCTTCTTATATTAAACTTCATTCTGAAAGCACGTCTGACCAATTTTTATCATTCTTTATGCTGTATTTTTCAGATATTACAATAAGAATTTGTTGTGTACGGTACCAACGCCGGATCTAGGTTCAAAACGTCCGCCGGAACTGGTTTCAATACGCCGGAATTTAAATAATCATTTTGACAAAAAAAATTGATACTTTCGCCAACCAAGTCTTTTTCTTACGATGCGAAACTAAAAAAATGATGCAGTTTAATAAAACCCAAAAGAATGAATTATACAGAGCTGAAATTACGATCCTTTGATCATAATCGGATCCTAAGATCTTTCAACCGCTGATCCTTAAATTGAAAAGGACAAAGAATTATACACCTCCAATTTTCAATGAAGCATATTCAATAATGACTCACTACTGAGCACGGGTTTCTCCTCATAACTATGGAGGTCTATAGCATACTCCATTAGGCCCCGTTAAAAAATTTAATATAAATACGATTTCGAAATCATGAATTAAAACAAGGGGGCATCCCATCAAAACTTTTTTAGAACAATTTCTATGCATGTAGTATAATCAGCTCTATGTAGTTCCCTTTTGAACCACAACAAAGACGTAGTGGCAGCCCTGCGCCATTCATCACAAGCGATAGATATCTATCGCTATCGGTACATCTGCGCTATGATTAGTATTGTGAGCATTATTTTAATAGGCCCGATTTATAGGAAGCGGTTCTTGGGCAACTGAGGCGAATAAAGAAAATTGTAAAATAACTCTTTTAACCCCATTTTAGATGGTACCCTTTTGACGGTATTTGGCAAGCG
>DWJZ01001431.1:0-23514 GCA_018249125.1 Asbolis capucinus
AAATTTGGCATACACGTAGAGGGTAACTTGGATTAACATATAGGATAGTTTTTATCCCGGAAATCCCGCGGGATCGGAATTTACGCGGGGAAAACTTCGACGCGAATGGGTAATGCTTATAAACAAAGATATTAAAAGAACGCGGGCGAAGCCGCGAGCGGACCCTAGTATCAGTATAGTAATGTAACTAACCTAAGCTTGGTTATTCCGGAATTTTAACACCGAACAGTAGCGTGTGTTAAAAATATTCATTGACGTACCGCGAACAAAAAATAACACTTTAATGAAATTTTATTTACGCTAGCCACGCATTTCCGAGTGTACTTTTGTTTACTTTCATGATATCGGATTAAGAATAACTGAAAGAATTCCCATGCCAATATTTAACGCGATCAACTGTGATGATAAAAACAATAATTTTTCATGTTATTCTTAATGTTGCATTCAATTAAATATTAAATACATAATTGTACATATGTACATGTGTGCGAGGTACATGTTCACATGCTAGCGCACGCAAACACATAGAGATAGGACTGAGAAAGAAAGAGGGAGGGAGGGAGAGAGTATTGAGGGAGGTAGAGAGAGAAGGGGAGCGGGGGGAGAGAGAGAGATAAAAACCTGTATCAGAACAGCTACACACGCAAAGGACACGTAACTTACTGAAGTAACGGCGACAAGAGGTTGGTAATAAATTAAATTGAATATAACTTATACAGTACACATGGGCCCCTGGTAACTGCGGAGACACCGCAGTCTCGGAGGGTCGCCGGTCGTTTCAATAATATAGTTGTAAATAACACCTGCAGACCGTGTACAGTTTGTTAATGAAAACCCCTGAGAACGTTCACGGGCTTTATATACTACGACACTACTTGCTAAGTCAAGACACGAAATATTAACCAATTCATTGTATTATTCGTACGTTTTTATGCTGATAATTAGGTAGAAATAACTAAATACAAATATAAAAATTTATGGAAATCTCTTAACTAGTGTAATTTTGATTCTTAGCGATATGTACTCTCCATCGTAGGTACAGCTAGAAAGTTTCCGAAAAAAGGGTAGTATCACTTTTATTGATATTACAAATGCGAAAATAACTCCATCATTGTGTCTGTCTCTTACCTTTTCTCGTTTAAAGTACTAAACCGATAAAACATGATACAGAGGGAGAAAAAAAAATTATAAAAACCATAGAGTACTTATTACCGCGAAAAAAAGCTTGAAGGTGCTGCAATATACGATAAATGTCTATGGAAATTAGTCATTTTCGAAGATACTTAGAAGATACGAACCATAAACCTTTTAAACATGTACACGTATGAACTATTAAAAAAGTCGTTGAAAGGTGGGGGGGTGAACAGGGGACGAAAACTATTCAACACGGACTTAGTCTTGACAAAAATCTAGTCTTAATAAATGTCATAAAAGGCTTAAAAGGAACTCTATTGCTTAGAGCTCTTATTTTCCATAAAAACCTACTACATATGTATATTAATTTTGTAAAGGACGCTTACTAGGGTCATCAGTAGCGCTGTTATTAAAAAGAAAGAAAACATTTATTTTGACGCTAAATAAAAAAAATACTTTATGAAAATAAAAATAGAAAGAATCATCAGCGCCGAAAAAGGACCACACTCAGTTTGAAGGTCATGAGCCACACACGACCCATAACTACTGGTTTTCAGTGTAATCCCTTTTTCTTTCCGGCGTAGTTCGAACAAATATCTACAAATAAAAAAGGACAATATAAATATTAATCAATGAGTAGGTACTTAACACAGAATATAATATAGAAAAAATGCGATATTTATTATACTAAACATACATATATGAATTTAAGTCACTAATGTAATTGTCAAACCATAAACCTTATCTTCATTGCAACAAGTTACTGCCCCACTACTGGGCTCGGGTCTTCGCTCACAATGTGAGGGGTACATGTCATAGTCAACCATGCTGGCCAAGTGCGGTTTGGTTGCACTTCACACACCTATGAGAACTTTATGGAGAACACTATCAGGATTCCTCAGGATGTTTTCCTTCGCCGTAGGAAGTGATAAACACTTCCTGATACACACATAACATTGAACATTGGAAGTGCTCGCCGCAGGATTTGATTCCTGGACTTCCCGTTCGAGAGACCAACGTTCGATCCTATCACTGCTCTACAATCTATAGGCGCAGTTATTACAAACCGAAATCAAGATGAATACGTATTTAGCAAACTAAGTTATATGATTAAACCTTAAATATAACGAACGCTGTATCATGAATAATAGCTTAAATAATAGCTGTTAATCTATAATACAGCTTTATTCTATTTTATTCTACAAAAAAAAATACTGTAGCGCGTATAATTTAATTAACTTACGTTGCTATTTTCACATTATACTGAATGTAGTTCTGTGAATTAGTTAATTACGTAAAACTATAGTTGTTTCATCAGTAATCCATCAACATCATCGTCATTAATGAAACTAATAACTATGACTCGTGTTTAATCCTTAAACCAATTAACAAATGAGCTTATCCGTGTTAATTTAAACCTGAATTTAATACGGAACTGGAAACGAGCCCTTAATAGTACTAAAATACGCCCTTTTATCTTTAAAGGCACGCGCCAAAAAACCCACATCCCACACTTTTTATTACATGCGTTCTCATCCAAACCAACAGCGTAAAAATGTACTAGATGAGCCGACAGTATTCATTTTGTCTTTACTATGCATGGTGAATCTGTTAAGCTCTCTTACTAAGATACAAGTTAATAATAATATATTATATCACAATCTATGTTCGTACCCACGAATAGTGAGGAAGTTGCCAAGAGATTAGTATATTAGGCATTTAATGAGCGAGTGTGCCCAAAAACTTTGACATCAATGCCGCTTATCGTCAAGCGGGATCTCTGTCAAACAACATTTTTCATAAAACTATTATTAAATAGGCCTCATCGACAAAATATTAGTTTAGCTTAATTAATATTTAAAAATACAGAGCTGTATCTGTTATATATACCTAGGATAGGTTGACAATAATGGTTTGAACACATCAGATGGGGAACCATTTCAAATTACAGGTTTCTTCTTTTAATTAAGGCCTGGAGTGTTCATACTCCATAGCTACGTGCTACTGCACATTGGTCTAGGGATTTATAAGTACTGAGTGACCGTATAAATATTTTTGTCAAAGTTTCATCACGATCAGCTGAGTGGTTAGGTGATTTTATCAAATTAAATATGAAAAAAAAAATTCTATTATCGATTTGCAGAATATTTTCACTTCACGTTTTATCGTTTTATTTTTGTCATATCCAGTACAGACTACAGCGGTCAGTGTAACAGTGATCGTTTGGCCCGAATCCAATTTATTTGCCTTACAGTGGAGATGTGACTCATAAAAATCGTCACAGCCGCCGGCCGCGCCCCGCGGGACACGGATGCCGAATTTTCAAATATCCCCTCATCAGTTACAAACGATTGGATGTTTAAATACAAAACTGAAACTGTTGAAAATGTATGTTAAACACTCTTTAAAACCATCTAGAGAAATTAGCTCTCAAAGTGTGCACCGTAAAAAGGAAACAGGGGCGCTATGAGCCGATCCTCTATCATTATCCGAAACTCAGAACGAAACAAATACTTGCGGGTATTTTATTTTTGTTTTTCTGAAGTCTATCTTGTTGTTTTCTGTTGTAATTATATTTTTTTTTTAAAGAAAAAGGACAATTTCACAGTTTGGATATTTTAGTTTTTAATCCGATCTACCTGACCTTACAACTGTAATATTATAGAAGGTACCTATTTCTTTCGTATGTGTCTTTCTCAAATAGCTGGGGCAGGGTGCCGTGATAAAATACTAACATGTAACTTCGCCGTGCATGATAAAATATTGGCAGCCCCTAATCTAAAGGAAATATGGAAATGAAGACCTTATTCATAAACCATGTAATTTGATACTACCAGGTAATTTGATTCATATACCATGAAATTTGAAGTATAGATAGGGTTTCATATGTAGGTATTAAAGGAAAATCATCATGAAAAACATATAAAAATATTGAAATCTTTAATGTAAATATGTAGAAATGGTGTTCACTTTAAATATATACTCCTAAACTACATCGAATCTACATCGCAATCTGCTAAAAGATGTTCATTTCCAAGCGCTCCAAGAACGCGTTAAAAAAGCTATTTCCCTTTTCATAAAAGGGGCGAAAAATGGGTGGTCAAAGAAAATGACTTATCTCAGAACCTTCCGCCTATATATTTTTGGTATTTTTAAGTCATACGACTTTTACTCATAAAGTAAACTAACAAGATAATATAACATATTCGCCTTTATCGCTTAACAAATGCTGCAAGTGTCATTAATGGGAATGTATTAATATGAATATTGGCATCAAACTATATAAGTGTCCACAAACAAGCAAACAAAATATTTCATTCAATTAGTTTATTGCAGAGAGCACTACTTTGTATGATTAACTCATAATTTTAATATCATAATGATTGTGAATATAAACTGAAAGACTTAGTGAAATAAAATAGATATTGTTATGTAAAATAACGTGAAATATTTATAAAAACATTGAAAGGCGGGAAAATATAGGAAAACAACGTTTTATGTGCAAATTAACACGTATGTCTCGGTTGGTTGGCGCCCAAGCAGGGACAAACGATTAACTCTTGGCAACAATGTTTCGACTTGGCACTGCGTTGTCGCTTCTCAGGTTTTAATGTTCCGCGTAAATGAATTGTAAATGGCTCACATGCGGCTACGTATTGTGATATAAATATACAATAAAGAAATATAAAACAAAATTCATCTAATATGATTGCTATGACCAAGGGCGTCGGTGATAGCTGGTGGTAATCACGTCACCTCTGCTCTTTTGGCTGTATAAGGCATAAAGCATATATATCACTATCACACTGATATTTTTGAAGTAATTGGCATCCACGTAAGGACGATAATTAACTATAGACAAATATATATAGATCTGGCACAATATTATATCTGGTTAGTTTAAATGTGTCGGATTGTTGAAATATACATAGGTCAGTTTATATAAACAAAATGGAATTAACGTTTCAATTGGTAATCTATATTTCACCAGATTGGAATCTAAACAGTATTCGAATAATGGCCCATTTACTACCGATGAGACTATTACATATATTTTTAAAGAGTACAAGGTGTATCCGGCGCGCGTTGCTACGCATCGGTTCAGCAGGCATGTATCCAATCGATATAATTTTTTTTCAAAACTTTTCTAGAAAATTGTACGTTATAATGGTCATTATATCATTATACATGTATTTCAAAATGTATTTTTAAATAAAATTTTAGGACTAGTACAAGTTTGTAATGTATTCTTAAAATTTAATAAAAAAAAGAAAGTAAACATGTACAGCTTCAATTATATGTTAGTAAACCTTGGTTTGAAGATATGCAGTCTCTGTTAGCATAAAGCATCTATCTTATTTAATGAAAAGGGTTATAACTGACGGGTAACAAAAGGGGTACAATATCATTATTATTTTGATAGAGAATGGACATTGAGAACAACAAACCCTATTAATTAGTTCGTCAAATTCTTAAGAGTCATGTTGCAATCGTTTTTCATCTACGGATAAAGGATTATAGCCTGAAATCCGTCCGTAAGTTTGAAAACGTTCTTAAAACTTTTGATTATTATCAAACATCAGATTTTTTAATTTAATTGTAGAAATAGTAAATATAGGCGTATTATTTGAATTTGCAATAATTTGTTTTGACTCAGAAAACCATTAAGTAATTTAAACGGACTTATTCTTTTATATACACATAAGAATCTTACATTTATAATAATTTTATGTTTTTTCTTTAAATTTTAATAACCATAAATAGTAAATAAAGACAAGTTCAACTTCTAAATATCCTTTTCAAATTGCTCGCTGGCTCTCAGGCTACAAAGGGTGACGCTGTAAAACGCGAATGTAAACAAGGAAAACATGGCGACCGATATTAAATTCCGCGATGTGAAATATCGCAGGAGCGATTTAAAATTGCTCGTGTAACGCGCTAGTGTCGTATTTTTTATGAAAAAAAACACTTTACATCCAAGTATATTGCCGTATAGAGATCCGATTAGAGGAGTAACGAATACGTTTTTGCATATCCATTATTATTCACCCTGAAACGAAGCATTACGGCGTAATTAACGTAATTATGGCGCATGTATACATATTTTGATCTTAAAAGGACAATTATTTATTGTAACTCCTTGTTCTGTTTCAGAAGTAATCTGTGGCATAACATTTATTATTATTAAGTTAGTGCAAAGTCGACCTAACTGAATATAACTGTAAGGTCTAAAATAGTGTAATATTCTAGCCCTGTAAATGTAATGTCATCGTTATACACTCACTTCACGTGATGCACGGACCGGGGAGCCCGGGAGCGCTGTCCAAACAAAGTTTTATTTGACTGTCGCACGGCCGTGCGTTTGCAGTCGGGGCGGGTCCGATGCGGGCGCTGTTTGAAGGATAACAAAATAACTCTACAAAACTCACGTATAATAGATACTACCGGAGTAACTGTCGCGTCTATTTTCTATTTTTTTGTTCCGAAACTTTTACCTCGATGAAACTTTTAGTGTTGAGCCTACGGGCTTTTTATGCGAATGTATTCTGCTTGTTGTAGTAACTTAGAGTTTAAAATTATGTCTAAATTTGGCGTAACAATTAGATAAAAGAATCCCCATAATATATCACAACCTTATCAAATATGTATGTGTGAACTAATATATTAGAAATGTGACACTCATAATATACTTTCGAGATAGAGGCGCCAAGTATTTTCTATTTTTCGCACCTAATCCAAAACTAGTTAATATTAGTTTACACATTTAATCAGTAATAGAAATACCGTTTGATTCCAGTTTTAGCGAGGACCCAGCTACACACACACACACAAGCACACAGTTCGCCTTCCTACGATTCCTCCTACGGCTCCATACTGATCATCAGCAATATTGGTTTACTTACTTAACGACAGCTAATAAGGAAAAAAAAAATAGATTCGATTAGACTGATTTTCCAACATTTCCGTATATGACGGCAAGACCATTTGACTTCGGGATGGAGTTTATTACTGTTGATATATGTCTGTTAATAAATATAATATAATTTATTATATTTTTAAACATCACAAATAACTTTGTTATTTTCGATATGTTTCTTTAATGTTTCAAAGACTTTGAATTTCAACATATTCAGTACAATTTATAAATAAAACACGTTTAAAAACACTATCTCCCGCTTCAAACAAATTAAATTATCACATCATAAACTTATAAACCTCCTCCCTACTTACGGTCAACGCGTTCGCATTATAATCCTCACATAACACACGATGTCTTAACTGGAACAGAGATGTATAGCAGACCTAGAAAGATATTTCAAGTCGCTAATGTACGGCTTCTGGCACTTACGCTGCAGTGCTGCAGTGTCTCCTTGCACAGTAATGTGTTGTAATATTGTGAAATGGCAGAAGGTCGCAGTGTCCACATATCTCCAGGGGGACTTATGCCCATTCCCACAGTGTATGATATTACGGGAGTCTGCAAGGATGCACCGTGGAAACTGTGTATGGTAGCGCAGAAGTGTCCGTCGTGATCGGCTCTTAACGTTGACATTCCGCCAGTACGAACGTCTCGCTTTGCGTCTTCGTTTATGATGCGTACCGCGACGGACTGGAATAAGTTATCCGCGTTAGTGTTCCCGTTCGATTACAATGTAAATGTCTTCAAATAAAGAGTGAATAGGTTTTTGCTGAATTAGTGCGTCTCAACACCCAGACCACATCGCTGTTTACCATCAGGCGGGATTGTGAACAAGCACTATTTTATTGAATGAAAAAAAAGCTACAAACTTACCTATGACACAAACATATAAAACGATCCATTTCAGGTCACTGGGCTAATATCGTCTATTGTATATGATGCAGAAAAATAAGTCATTTATCATTCTACAATCAATATAACTTTCATACATTTTGAACAAGTGTTTCACGGTACCGCTAACAAAAAGGCATTTATCTCAAGTCACCTTACCTCCAACTATCAGCGCAGTAGTATTATTAAACAATGCTGTATGTTCGTAGTGTGTTAATACCACATTACGATAAGATAATAGATGCGGTTAGTACTAAGCTTAGCTATTTGCAGCATTGAATTCATTTACGCATGAGCATCATTTCTCAAATGTCGGAAATCTAGGCCAAGTCGTTAGACGAAAATGTGATGAATTACGTCAGTTCATGATGTAGTATCGTCACGAAAGTCAAGGTTTGAACAAACACACAAATATTAAGGAATAGACATACTATCATTTCGGAAAAATTCAAACCATGTTCACCCGTTATGCGTTCATTCTTTCACTGTAATTTCAAGAGATATTACAAAAACTTCATAATTAAATGCTAGTTCAGCTATTTATATCTAATAAGTATAGGTATACATTAAACAACTTTTAACCCGGCCCATCCAAGAACAAAAAGCCAACTACTTTCACAAAGATGTAGCTAAACTCCACGGTATTTCTTAAAAGCATTAAATATGGAAGAAGGTAGCTGCAAGTTTAAAATGTTAAATTTGTCCGTACACAAATTATCCAATAACATAAAATACTTTTCCGATAACGATTCGACACATTAAAATCGTTTTAAATCTTACGACTGACGATAAAAGCGTTCGCACTCTTTAAAATATTTAAGAATCGTTAATTTCATTTAGGAAAGAGATTTCAGATTGTTATTTTCAATTCCAAGCAAATCTCATGAACATCCTAATCGTATTCGGATGTCAATATCTCCAGAAAGCTGATATGCTCGCGACAGTGATATCCCGTAATTATAATGGAAGTCACAATTTAGACAATCTTATGGATATGTATTATAAAAGAATCGAAGGATGGAATATTTTTTAAGAGTGAAATCAGTCGTTGTTACCACAAAAAAATTTTTTAAATAAAACTAAATTATAATTGAGAAAAATCGCTCAAACAAGCAAACAGCAACCAGCTCAACTCAGAGCAACAGTTAGGAAGCGTTGAAGTATTAACTTCACAAATTAACGCAACGCAACTTAACGCAAATTTCGTAGATTTGGCACTTCCCCCCGTAACTTTCCGCCATTTCTATCTAAAATCATAGTTATTTTGCGGAAGGCCGCAAAGTCAAAATAAAACAGAATGTCTAAAAAAATTATGTCATGTAACGCGTTGTTTCAAACCCTCTTCTTAAAATTTTTAAAGACCCCTCTCCGTCCAAATTTCATAATCTTAACTAATACTTGAGCGATTTACGGTTTTACAGATTAGTCCGCACCGATGCAACGTAGAAAATATCAAGAATGACACAGTAAACGCATAGAAACACCGGTGCCTATTATGGGCATTAAACTATGTAAAAAATAAATACAACCTACAAAAAGTGTCCAAATTCATTCAATACCATGGGGATGGGGGTCGCCCATTTCAGAATTTATAAGATATCGTATCACGACATTCTCGTAAAATTCTCAAGTTTATAGCAGAGATAAAAATGCTGAGGGTCTCTAACTCTATACTCAGAAATGTTATATGAAACGACATTGCACTATCAACGTTAAAGACGCCAAAATACCACCGGTATACTACTGAAGAAAAAATCTGTAAATTGAGACTCATTACTGAGCTATGTTTATAAATTTACGTATCTTAGTATGGAATACTTCTGTAGGTGTAAATTTCAATTGGTTCGTAGATTTAACGGGCAAACTACCGGACATTACGAAGTCTACCGAAACCGCTAGTTTTAAGTATAAACATATACATACATAACATACATATATATTGAGTATAGAAAACTTTTAAAATCTGCTGTTGTTATACGAATATTGTTTACGAATTATTTTCATGGTAAGAGCCAATGAACGCCTAGACCAGCCCTATCATTGCAACCAACCGTTGCATATGCACATCTCAGACATTAAGGGCATCAACAATGTTTTCCACAAAATAACTAGCAACCTCTGCTGATTCCTTGAATGATGGTTGCTAGCCAGACATACTCCATGAAACTACAACAATACCAAAAATAAAACTATCTTAATAACAAATTCGAGATACTAAGCCTTAGCACCAACTATCGAATTTCTCTTGCCGCTTCCCTGGTGCGACACCATTGAGGTTAGCATTCTAGGGCAGCCCAATACGACAATAATTAGATTACCTACTTACTCAAAAAATCCATTTGCTTTACCTACAACTGTGTGAGCTGCGACAATATACAAATGTTACATACCTGAAACGAAACAAAAATACAATTAGCTAATTCATTTTATTAATTCAGAAGTATTGACATGGGATAGCTGTGATGTCATTCAAAGGTGCGTAATAGAAATGAAATAAAGTTTCTGATGTAATTATATTGAATACTAGCTTTTGCGCGTGACTTCGTCTGCGCGATCGTGGTGGTCAAAATGCTGCCCTATGCTAGATGTGAGTTACTTGCGAATATATGACACGGTTCTAAAGTTCATCATTAGGATCAACTAAATAAATAAATAAATCTCTGTACCAAATTTCATCAAAATCGGTTCAGTGGTTTAAGCGTGAAAGCGTAACAGACAGATACTAGTTACTTTCGCATTTATAATATTAGTAGGAATTATTAAGAATGACCCCAATTCGGAATTGCTGTGGAGACAAAGCACCGAACGAGTGAAGCTAGAAATATTTACTCGTACAAGTTGTACAGGAGCATATAATATTACTCTGCTACGGTACTAACGTTGATTGTAAGGCTTATACGATTTGAGTGCAATTTTAATATAACATATTTCGTGAGCTTGCCCAACAAAGTCTTACGCATAAACGCATTAATACGCTTTACCCAATAAAGTCAATATCTTACGCATCTCCAGTAACACTTCCATGTAGAAGTATTAGTAAATCTTATTTTGATACGAGAAGCACAAACCATTTTCATATGATGTAAGGAACTAATTCAACTAGTTTTATTTTTAATGTATATTATTGTCTAGTTATAAATATATAAAAAAATATGAAGTGTAATAATTACAAACTCCTTCGAATAAACGATTTTCTTTCTTTCTAACCTGCATTAATTAGTATTATTATTATTATTTTAGTAATAGTATTATTTAAATTAAGAAACGGATATAAATTATTTCAAAACACAAGCACATAACTGTAAAGAGAATAGTGTTGAACATTGAGGGAGTTCCTTTGTGTGGAGCCAATCCTGAACGTAGGATCAGGAACGTATAAAAATGCATTGTCATTAGGACAAAGGTTTACGCACAATTTCAGCTCCGTAATGAAAGAGGAAATGCCTTATCACTTATATACTAACATACAAACAGTCAGTGTAAGTTAAATAAAAGCTTGTAAAAACATTTACGTTATAGATTCGAAGCGAGGGCAGTTACTAGTTTGTAGCATAAATGCCAACTTAACAATAAAAGTGAACCAAATTTATCGATAATTTCGTTAACACCGAATTCCCGATGCGAATAATAACTCCTCAATTTACGATGTCCACATTATAAAATGTGATGGTGCAGCCAGAATGTTACGTTTACACGAACGGTGTATGCCTACTACTGGTCTCCTGTGGACAATATAGGAGCTTACATACGCATATATTCACTTCTGGAAATACATAGGACCGAACGGAACTGCAGCGAGTTTCTGCAAATTAATTAAGGTGCTATACTTTGCAATTAGTAGTGCAGTTTAGCAAATGGTACGCTCGTAATACATGATTTTAAAGTCGAATAGACAGTGCACGTTTGCCATGTTACGAGTACTCACGATATAATAATATTTGAACCCAGTTCCATGGTTTATGGTTTCGCCGTGACGGTATACGATGACATAGCGCTTGGATGTATATTGACAGTTACATAACTTTCCTGTTTCGAATACGTTGCTATTTAAATTGGCTGGAAGTCATAAGATTTATTAATGAATGTCACAGGATCCGATTGAAGACTTATCGTTATTTCAATACGCGAACACTAAGTGCCTATTACCACGCGTGATGCAGTAAAATCATAAAAATATAAAAGTACCCAATTTGTTCCCAGTCATACATAATAAAAGAGAAGGGTTATTTTTGCAAGTTTTAGAAAGGATGTGTCAGTGTGAAAAATACCTTCACTCACCTGAAGCTCGAATGGACTTCTGAGAGGACAATAAAATACGATGAAGGGGATTACCCTCGCCCTTTGGGATGGCGTCGCCTTACAAATATTGATGTGGTCACATCGTGTTTTCGCCAGAAGGGTTGCAAAACTTGTGGCCACAATAACACGTGCGTAAAATTATAACATCTATTTCATGTTCTAATCTAACTTGTCTGTTGCTCTAAAACAAACAAGTATGTATGTTCTATGTCCGATGTGTATGTGCATCACACTCTAGTTGATAGAAAGAGACTCATCATAATGACTGCAATAATGATAGGTGTAATATCGGCCGAATTATTATTGTAATAAAAATAAACGATGATAACGTTAATGACACAAGAAAACTAGACAGACGCACAACATAACAACAGTATATCAATGCTTCCAATGTTATGGATAAAAGTAAAGATTTATTCAAAAGGAAACTTCCAATGCATCGCACACTCCCGGACTACAAAGAGAATGCACAAAGAAAGCGAATCAACTATTGATAGAATCTTTTTAATGTTGCTAAAAGCATTCTCTTCCAACGGATGCGAAGCTAAAATGTACTTTAATGTATATAATATACTAAAGATGATAAAGATAGACTTCAAGTTGACAAAGATGGACGTTAAACAAAAAGCTTTTACACAATCGCTTGATATACATTTTGTCTCCATCCCATTCTTCTCATGTCGTTCTGGAGCAGTACCTATACTGCAAGGTACTGGATTATTTCTCGTTTCACATTATTCACCCTGTTTGCTACAACTGCCTACAGCTTCCCTTGTTTTTGTGTTCCCTCCTACTCGTTTATACATACTTGTATGTTTCAATGATTGGAGCTACAAAATTTTTGGGTGCCAAATTGGTGTTTGCTAACTGCTGCTTTAGGCATAAAAAAACAAACAAGGATAGAAAATGATTCCTTCAGATATGCATAATATTATTACCAACAATAAAGGAGAGCATTTTCTCGCTATTTTCTCACAGTGCAATCTGTACATATTACATCTAACTAAGAGTTGCGGTAACAAGCCCGCAATCACAAATAACGTTCTCCTGAGATGCTACACGCGTAAATCTTGGGCGATTTATAGTTATCACTTCCTTATACTTCCTGGTTCCCTCTCCAAGGAAATCAGGGTGTTTGCAATGTAATTTAATAATATATTTAATGTATGCATACTCGAACATTATGTTAGGAAGCTGCTTCATAAAATGCAAACGCGACTGACTTTCAGATAACAAAACTCGATGTAGGTAATTATATGCGTGAAATTTAGAGGTTCACAGATTCCCCTAATTACCCAAATTATCTAACCAAATAGGCAAAATTGAGGATGAGAGCTGTATTAAAAAAATAGATTGGAAATACAATGATTTCATGAATTGAATGTACCTAAATATAAAAACCAGCTCTTCTGTTTCAATCAGAGCAAATATAATTTTCAGCATTAGTTATACTCCCTCTCTCAACCGACCATATCGCAGGAACAGTTTTCGTAACAGCCCAATTTGATAGAGCAAATTCCTGATCCAGAAATACTCACACCACCAACATTTATTTACCAACAAATGAGTCACACACCGCCACACAAATAGACATGCATCGCCAGTACATGTGGGCCGAGCCACCTGATATTTATTCAGCGAGCGAGCGACATTACCACTCGTCACTGCTCGTCCAAAATAGACGGATCCTAGTTTTGATTTAAATTGACCGATGGTGTCGACTATACAAACATAAGTAGATAAAACCGTAAGTCATTACAGGACAACAAAACGGGCTAAAATCTTAACCATTATCTTTCGAAGATCTTTCCGCCTGGCTGGTTAACTACCAGCTCCTTACATGATTCAGCTGCCAAATGATTCATTGTTCCAGCTTAGGATTTTAAAAGGCATTTCTTTTTGGCAAATTACCGGTCATACTTCTGTTTACGATATGCAATGGCGAAGGCGACCACTCATCAGGTTGCTCATCTGCTTGTCAGCTCCTTCCATAAAAAAAGTCATGAGGAATTCGCGACATAAGTCTCCTGAGAATAAAACACTAAAGATCAAGCAACCGTTCTGAAGGATTAATTGCGGAGATGTGGTGAATAGCGCCGGAAATGTACCAAGCAGTGAATACATTTCCGCGATAAATCCCATACGTATATCCCACAGAATGAATAATTCCACAAGTTTTGTTTTAGTAGCGGTATAGTTTATATGAACAGCTACACTTAAAAAATTATGTTGCTCATCGCCTCTTCTATTTCGGATGAATCTACGGATGGTTAAATACGGTGTATATGGTTGTATATTTGAAGTTTATTGAATGACAACTAATTAGAACTATGATTAGTACAAGAACTTGCTAAATAAGGATTATCATTAACTCATAAAACTCGTCTTCAAAACTCGTTAGTGAATTTGGGACGCGAATAAATTACTTGCCTAACTCCAAACCCCAAATAAAGACATAAATTTTGTAAACGGGGCCCATAAATTGAAAATGACCAATGCAAAACTTTAATAATATTCATATTTCAAGTACTTCAAACGACAATAAGACTGCTTGGTTCCGGAAACAATAAAACTCGAAAGTTTTCAACCGTCCGATGTAAACTATAAGCGAGAGCGGGTAAAAGATAAAACGTTTTCAAAATAGGATGTAGTTGTCATCATAATCTCCTTTTACTATGGTGCATTAGTGCATTGACGTATAATAGACCAAATCGGAAGATAGGGGCGTTTTTCTCATACAACCTGCGGTAATTTTACAGTGTATATGCTCACAATTTATTTTACAGAACATGTGCTCAATAAGTAACGAGTAAATAAAACATTCAAGTTAAAAAACATGCAATATGATTAAAAGTAACACCTACAGCGTTTCCTTACTTCTCACGCTTGGCACTCGTGGTTAATACCATACCTTAATGGGAAATTGAAACTTATAAGTTTTTGTAATAAAATATTGCACGTTAATGCAGTACCGTTGCCGCGTTGTTTAATTAATTTTGCATATTGCCACCCCGTGGGATACTCTTTTACTTATGAGTGCTCTGGCATTCGTGTTCGGAATTTATATGAAGTTATAGGCAAATACTTTGTTCTAATATTAAATAATTCAACGTAGAAGCGGTAGGTTGATATGATCTTTAATTAATATACACTTAAAGTTTTCATTTTTAATTGGATGATAGTAAAATTTTAGTTGGTTCTAATTTGAAAATTAATTAAATCAGTTGCTTGGTACAGCAACGCATCTTTGATGAACTGTCCTCAAATATAGTCCCACTTTTAGCTGCAATTCCTATCTAGTTCAGTTAGTGATTAATATGTCTACAACGGTATGAGTCCCAGCTTCAGTTCGCGTCCTGTGCCTTATTCAGGCTTGCTATAGTTTAACACGTATCGAACGAAAACAATAAGGGCGTAACTCTTATGCAACAATAAGAGGTAAACTATTATGAGTTACTCTAAACAGTTATGTTCTTATTGTATTCCGTCGACGATAAACTACATCAGTACAACACTGGTACCGTAAGCGAATATTCAGAAACGCTACAACTATTTACATGGACTACTATTTATACGTACGTAAATTCAATCGCTTGAATATTAAACGGACTTCACACTTGCACAAACCGTTAGTCGCATGATTGCACGTCCTAAATTCACTAGAAACAAACACGTTACCGCCGTGTCACGTGGCACTTCATCAAAAACGCGTAAACCGAACAACTTTCGATAAATTATTTACCCTTTATCGACCCTCGTAAATACGTTAACCACACCAAAATATACTTTAACACGTCGAATCGAAGGCTTAATGTCATTTAACTAGCGTTCAATAAAATGTTTCCGCTTGTAATTTCGACTGTACGTACTTGTTAAGAAGGTTTATTTTTGTTTTGATAGTGTCCAATAATGAGCGAATTAAATTGAACTCGCTGTACGGGGTGTTGTTTCAGTACCCGCCTCTTGTATAGAAACAGTAAATGTCATGGACGATATATTAATAACGTACTATATTAAAATATTACTACAGCTTTATTGCTTTTAAAACGGATGCGCCTACTGAAACTTTATACAAGGGTTTCTTAATAGGATTTTGTACCAATAGGCTGTAAACGGAACCATATCAATAATACTTAGGTTGGACACCGTCTCTTACGGGACTCTGTCTCTGCAATCGAAATAGGAAACAAATAATGAAACTAAACCGCTTATACCTTGTCCCGTGCTCATTAAGGTATAAATTATGTTGTATACTCGTTTGTATTAAATAAAAAAAAGGTTTTTATGACACCGACAAAATAAACTTTTGTTAGTCTAACAGCATGACCACAAGGGTGTTATCCGTCTCGGTCTAGTCAAGTGAATTAATTTACTTAAATGTTCAATATATGTATATTGATTTTGACTATTAAAACATTTGATAATATTTTATGTAAAACAATACATTTCTAGAAATTATAACGAAATCATGTACCAACTTATTGTGTTTTACGTTCATGATAATATAGGTAAAAAAATTTAGTCACCGGAAAGTAGAGTAACTTAAAAAGCTTACATATGTATAAGCTTTTACATATAAATAAATAAATAAATATCTTTGGACAACTCACACACGGCCATCTGACCCCAAAATAAGCGTCAACTTGTGCTATGGTGATCAGATAACTGATAAACATACATATATACTTTTATATACATACCTAAATAGATATTTCTGTTACACACCCAGACACACAGAACAAACATCACACATCACAGAAAAGTCTGACCTGGGTGGGATTCGAACCCACGACCACCGGTGCAGCAGTCAGGTTCACTAACCACTACACCAACCGACATGTCAAATAAACAAATTGAACCAGTTGTGCCCACGAATCCTATGCACGGAATTTGTATCTTCGATAAGTGTTGTCTACAGGAATGTTAATAAAAATTTTGGGCTGTGCATATGTCGATTGACTAATGACAAGAACGTAAAATATATGTACGAAATTATTACCTAAGCACAATTATTGAAAATTCTTTATAATACAAATAGAACTAACAAACCCCCCCCCCCCTCCTCCTCCTCCTCTATAAAATCTGAACCAAGATACGCCCAATTAATAATGCAAACTGAACAACAACTAATATCAACTCAATCAACAATATAATTTCATCTCATTGAACTGTAAACAGTCGATATGTAAATCGTAATGAATTTAAAACGATCACAAACTGTAAAACACAATACCATTCATTCGTTCACGCGCCGTTACAGGGGAGATTAAATGCTTTTTATTAGGGGCTGCTCGCTGTAACTAATGAAAACCAACGAGTTACAATTTAATCAGAGGCGATTCGATTTAAATTGTGTGTACATTCGCAAATTATAAGTAATAAAACTATTTTTATAACACTATACAATATTGTATTAAAATCATATTGTATCTCATCGCTGTATTTACTTTATATTACTATTTATATCATCCGATTATTTCAGTTACTAACAATACCATATAAAAAATTGTCGGAGTGGATCAAAAAATTGGTAGCAGTTAACAAATCGTAAGTACCCTTTGACATTCAAAAGACTTATTAATAATGATATCGACCATTTAATGTCCCTTTACTGAGACACAGCTCTCATAACTGATCGGCCTAGAACATTGTCCACCACGCTGCTCCAGTGCGGACTGGTGCAGAATATTCTTACTCAGAAGTATTAAAAATACCTAAGCATCATTTCTAAACCAAAAAGGATCCAGGGAACAGGCATCACATCTATTAATACGAAACATAAATTATTTATGAAACATAGATTGATAGACATGACGCGAAAATTTCAACGGAAAAGCTTAAATTTCTAAGTGACAGTGTCACGACCGCGAGACATCGAGAAAGATTTATTACGGCGTGAAATCCCGCATTAATGGGTGAGCGTTACATATAAATAGAACAAATTGCTCAGTTGCTTTTCAACAAAGAAAACGTAATTATTCCTAAACTATCAAGGTTTTGCAAGGTAATAGCCGACAAACGAGCAAACGAGCTATATTATGGTATAGGATTAATGTCGTCCATTTACATCAGAGACCATCACTAAAGTGTTTTCAGTTTTCACACTTACGAAGTGTTTTCACTCTCTAGTGAACATGAGCAAGTTAGTTCTAACACGACGAGTCGTCTTGTGTATCACTTGAGTAATAGGATAGTAGTGAGATGGGTTTCATGACAAGATAATACCAGCATTAAATAAATAATAAAAACATACATAAAATATATGCAACCGTACCATAATGAGCATACCACGACGGAGCCGACCGCGCTTAGGATTGGTTTGAGCACCAGCGCATCGTATTTTGTACGCCGTCAGTAGTTAACGAATATTCTATTACGCGGTGCAGTGTACTAGTGCACTCTAGGGCCCATTAAAATAAACCGACCATAGCTTAAGAGAGCCATCTCAATAGTCGTTTATGCCAAGCCGTTTTAAGCCAACCATGAAAATATTTTATATCGATTTTATAATTCTGACTAACAACACGTTTAAGTCTAAAATAAAACGATGAGGGAATACAAAAAGGGTAGAATGGAATGTTGTAAGATAGTCCCATGATTCTAAAGCGGCACAATGTTTGCCGGGTCAGCTAGTCAGATATTTTCTCATACTTGAACTGCTCATTAGTGCACTTCCATTTTGTCCTCGCACGGTACGGATGATCCCCTTGTCTTCGTATCTGCCTCGCACTTGGCCGATTTTTCATTACCTAGTACAAGTACCAGTAGCATGTGCCAGAAGCAAAATTAAAGGCTAAAGCCGTTCAAGAATTCAGTGGTCGACTTCCCACTTTAATATTAATAGGTAATCTTTTCGTCTTTGAAATAAAAATAAAATGAAAGCTATTTTGTACCGAGACGAAGCTACTAGCTATATTAAAAATAATCAACACTAACATTAATTTGCTTCTAACACCTAGAACTTCAAAACAATGTCACTGGTGTTAATACATAAACAGTTTAAAATAAGATTTACTGCTAACTGTGAAGCGAAGTCTGAAATAGCTTAAGGAGAAAGTTCTCACATTGATCTTTGTTGTCACAGTGAAATTAATGATGAAAAATATTTAATTTAAAAATAATTTAAAGCATGAAAGTCTAGAATATACTAAATTCTATCATATTCGGAGAATTTCTTAACAACACGTCCTGAGTGTTGAGCACGGATGAGTAAAGTTTGGAGTAATGTACACTTCCGGCCAACGACCAGCACTCACACAACAGGCGTGTACCCAATAAACGACGAATATCGCCCGGCGAACCAATCACGTGGAGGTACAGCACGAGTGACATGAATCCGGCCAATGAATGAATGGATGAATACTCATATTACTCGCTGTACTATTCGTCTATCGTGATTGCTTTTAATACAAATTTCGTGGGCGCTTCCGTGCTTCAGAGTACACGCAAAGCCTTTGATCCCGGTTATCGTTAGATAGCAATCGCTAAGCCATGTTGGAGGCCTTCCGGCAGCACAAAAGCTTCTGACACTTGGGTTTGTCAAGGACTCTTCCACCAATCCTCATTGGAGCAGCGTCATAGTATGCTTTAGGCCTACCCAAAAAGAGGAGATGCCCTGCTTAGCAGTGGGCGATTAATAGGTCGCAGTCACACTGTTCTTCACTCAGTCCCACATACAGATATCGTTTATTTAATGAAGTTTATGATTAATAAGGTTATGTTTAAAATATTTCTATCTATGTATATTACTAATTTAAAATTGAAAGCTTAACGAAATCTAGGACGTTGACCTCATTTACGTAACATCGAGTATTCTCGATTACTTCACCATTATGGAATCAATAACCATCAGAATAAAGTTATTAACAGTTGAATACCTTTGTTACGGTATTCATGTATTATAATAGAACATTTACAGCATTTACGTTTCAAGGTGATATTCTTTTTTCTTGTAATAATACATTTGTATTGTTATTGTATGGAAAAGGCCACTACGACAACTATCGTCTGTAGAAGTTTGCTTGCTTTGTGCTACATACTAAACTAACTAAAAAGTATTAACAGTTTTTGCATTATCACGTCTTACCTACCTTAGTGTCTTCCACCTATCTAAATTCATGTTTTATATGCACTTAACAAGTTTTGAGAACAATTTCGAAGAGACGACTCTTCGTCATCC
Organism: Asbolis capucinus; assembly: GCA_018249125.1. NCBI lineage: Eukaryota > Metazoa > Arthropoda > Insecta > Lepidoptera > Hesperiidae > Asbolis > Asbolis capucinus. Next base: position 20,424 of record DWJZ01001431.1, read on the forward strand.
GTCGACTCTTCGTCTTCGACAGACTTACACGCTTCTGTCTTTTGTCGAAAAAGTATCAACCGATACATGGTACTATTCCTCTGCAAAACTTACAGGACTCTATCAGATGGATCACGTAAACACAAACGTCTCCTTTTCCCAAAAAATCATACAATCAGAAGTGGGACACTAATGGATTGTACCCAATCTATATGAACGAGGCCACGACCTCGCACTTACACTTTCCAAAATCGAGGGCGAAAACTATTAGAGAACAAAAACATTAACAGAGGAAAAACTGTCACCAGACAATTACTTACCACTGTGAATGACGAACTCGTTGACAATCGCAATGGCAAAGTGAGAATGTTAGCACACAATGTCACCGCCCCCGAGTTGACGTAATGCAAAATGTATTAATATCACCATAACTCATAACTCGACGGCATAAATCTACAATTACCGATCGTGTTAAAATATGAATGCGGGATAAAAGGGTGTCTGAACTCTGTGTGTGATGGTGATGACAACGTTGATGCGAGAAGTGACCAAATTCAATTATAATTGTTATACAGTCGCCTTATTGGAGATTCGCTTGAAACAATTAAAAAAACATAATCTATTATATAAAAGATGTATCTGAGTTTGAGAATTCTTAAGTAAAGCTTGTAACCTATGCTACTTCTTTTAGTTGATTGAAATCCAGTTGGCATCAAGTGCGATGACAAACATTACACTATTTTTAATTCCACTATGTCCAGTCCTAAAGAAGTCCAGACAGACACGCAGACTGCCGCTTGACGACCATTTAGCAAGCTATGATTTGAACAAATGAGACATTATTTATTCGATTACAGTGCGTAGGTACCCCACCAGCTTTATTCGAAATAGATCTAAAGCGCGTAATCTGTGTGTAGGTGTACATTTTCAATAATCCTCGCTCCGGAAAACTTTCCAACACCCACTGGTGTACGCATTACGACTCAAGTGCCTTTAGACGTCCGATGCAGACCTCGTGATCCAAGCACACGAGTCGTCCACTCAACTTTGAGTTCAGCGACACTAATACGGGGAATTCTCCGCGATATATTAAGAGGAATGCTAGAAACGCGATATGCACATACAAACATCAAGGTTTAGGTATTCGCAAGTTTCCTAATTAGTGCAGCCCCCTGCGTACTTACTCAAATACCTGCAACAATACCTTACCTCTTCACTATACTATATAATTTACCCAAGTTAGTGTAATACTTACTGCCCCCATACTAGAATTTTCAAAGTTGCGAATGGCATGGCCTACACAAATTTACATCTGAAGGAACGACCACAGCCCGAGGACTATTATCTATACTATCTGTGACATAAATATTTACACCAGCTGAGAATCGAATTTGGAATTGCTCACTTTGCAGGCAAGGTCACTACCAGCTAGTAGTACAGTGCTGTTGTTTTATTTATTAGAAAATTATACATCATTTTAAAATCTCGTATTTATTGCCCTGGGACAAAAAATGTTTCCTAATCAGTTTTGATTTAGAAAGGATTAGCTAAATCAAGCGATTATAGTTCGAAAAATGCATTATTCAATACTGTATCGATGCAGCTCAACAGCTTTACCAATAATAAACGACAAAGTCCCATAAGGACAGGTAACAGAGTTCGTTCGAGATGAAATAATCCCACTATGAATCAACAAACTGTACTCGAAAGGTATGCAGAACCGCGGAGTATTGGCTGGTCGCCAGCCATTTATTACTTCTACTACTGCTCGAGAAGATCGCAATGGCTTATTGGATACGTCATTATACTCGTATCTTAAGTTAAGAAAGTAAATCACACAGAAAACTTTACACGTGCTTTTATTTAACTCTGCAAATAATAATCCTTAAGTAATCCATATAGGGATACAATAAGGCACGTTAGATTAAGAACGACAAAAGTCGTTCGATCGTTCGTTTTAATCGGAATTCATACGCAACTCGAATTTCGCACGCAAGTCTTATCGATACAGACAATGATTTATACACAATAAAGATTAGTCATCTTGATCTCTTCAGTCCCAGTCTCATCTCAATCCCAGTGAGTTTTCGAAGGATATATCCTATTAAAAACAGACACGTACAAACAAGCACTTACGTGCCGCCAGTTGAATTTTATTCTATTGAAAAAGAAATAGAAGTATAAGACAAAAAAAAATGTGAAACAATTATTGATATAAAACTGTCCAAATACAGTGAGTTGAACAATCGATTAAGAAAGCAGACACATTTCGTCACCCATACAATAAAAATCGCATGAATACTCGCACAATATAAATAAACGCACGTCCCATTGTCGCCAATGTATGTATGTTTGCCGCGTGATTCAGGCAAGTTTACAATTGGCTTCGATCGCGCTGTGTTAGTTCAGCTTGATTGATAGCTTCAGTTGCCGGCTGCTAGTGATTGAATTGTCAAAAATACAGCTTTACAAAAATAACTGAAAATGACGGATTTCGATCGCGATCAGTCTTTTTGTTTTCATGAACTTTTGTTTTAATTTTTTGTTAATTTTATTCTGTAAGTAGGATGAGATTTTTATTGTAGTCAAGTTTGTTACGGCGCGCGTTGCTTCTCACTATCACATCAACCGTGTGTCCGATCGATATCATTCTGAAAAAAGTGGCTTTAAAAATCAGTGCTTAATCTCCTGCAATATCAGAGTCTATAAAGGACAAACAAACTAACTCACAAGCTCACAAACATTCATATGTACATATTGTATATAGATGTCTCTATTTACTTGTAGGGAATCGCACAACTTCATTTACAATCAATGATGAAACGTAGCTTAATAGAAGGACTTTATAGTTATTGGGGTATAATTCAACGTTTAATAGGAACCAAAGTTGACAAAACAAGCATCCCCTGCCATTATATATTCGCATGTTTAAATACTGATGTTTCATTGAAAACGACTACTAGCAAATACGAATGCTACTACAAATAGAGTAGATGATCTGATCCATCCATTCAAACTCCACTCCGCTATAAGAGATACAGCCTTGGCCAAAAGTATTAGGCACCCTATAAATTACTGCAAAATTACATGTTCAGGGAGAAAAAAAAGTACT
>DWJZ01001432.1:0-23512 GCA_018249125.1 Asbolis capucinus
AGCCGGCACGGCAACTGGAGCACAGTATGCCGGCCGAACAATTGCGACAGCCAAGCGTACAACAGCCGGCACGGCAACTGGAGCACAGTATGCCGGCCGAACAATTGCGACAGCCAAGCGTACAACAGCCGGCACGGCAAATGGAGCACAGTATGCCGGCCGTACAATTACGCCAGCCAAAATTACGGCATCCGTCGCCTCAAGAAGAACCGACTCCGCCTGTGAAACTGCTCCGGCGGCCCTCGCCGCATCCTCGCCAATCAAAACAACAGCAGCCGATTCCTCTACCGCCGTTACCATCACCGCCGCCTCCCAAAGACTCTAAAGAGAATAATTCAAATATACTGCAAACTTCAGAAGACGAAATGCATACTGACAACTCTGACTCGGTGAAAAAATCGTCAGACAAAAACAACTTTGAAAATGCGATTGATAATCTTATGGGAGGTAAGACTTTATGTAATAAAATTTTTAATGAGCTGGCGAACCACCCGATGGTAAGTGGACAGCTGCGCCCAAAGACATTAACAGTAACCTCAAAAACATTTATTTATTCATCGTTGAAGCCCAAAATGTCGACATGTTTTTCGCCCAAAATTAATTTTATTCAAAAATAGCGAGTCGTAGTTGAGCACTCCATGCTTTCAGAGCGACAATGCTTACTTTTAGTAGCACAGTACCTCAACCTGGAAGTCTGGAACACTGATATCTATAGCAATAATTTAATTATTTTCATTGTGTGAATATCCAATAGAGTATTCAAAAATCAGTTCATAACTGTGATGAGATACATCGCATATTGTTGGCACACATGTTGCATTAAGTACACGCATTGCAGTAAAATCGAAGAAGAAGTTAACGAAGAGAGAGTGGCGCCGGCGGCAGAACGTCCATCTCCGACGCATATTGACGCCCAAGAACGCGCTCATCGTGCTCAACGAGATGTTGCCCGGGGAGAAGGTCATGGGTGTGAGTCTGTTACATTGTGCCTCATTCACCAGCCATTACTCATACAACCTCACAACATATATGTAGCACATAGGGATTTGTAGATTTTAATGTATAAGAAAAGCAAAAGGAAAAAAACTATTGCTAATTCCACACCCATTACAAAAAGTAACAGATATTTTTAGCATCTTTTAGAATATGTATAAAAAAATTGTGATGTAAATTTACATGGTGTTTTTTAATTTAATTTATACCGGAACCCCATTTTTATGGGCAATGCCGGATTATTCGCCAGAAGGGGTGGGGTTGGAGTAGGGGAGGCGGAGGGCACCTGTGTACTGTGCTATTGTATGTTGTAATTGTGTTACAGCAATTCAAGGTGGAGCCTGCCCCGCCGCACCCGTGCTTCAACGCGGCCAACTCGCACTCGTTCTGCGCCGAGCTCACCGTCGATGGCGTCAGCTACAAGGGATACGGTGAGACTGACACGCCACACGCTAGCTATACGCTGGCCACACATTGACCACACACTGGCCACATCAAATTAGGCTGGGAGAAACTATGACTGAAATTGCGACAAATGTAATCATTTCTGTAATGTAGGTTTGGTTGGTAACGTCTGTTTATGTGCATAACTCCTGTGAAGTCACACTATGGATCACTATGGAATAACGCAGAATAGCCGCTGTTACCACGAAATTATTTTTTTAATTAAAATATACAAGGATGTCAGCGGATCAAAAAAAGGTTTATTGTCATTGAAGTGTTTTATGGTGGTGCAGGTCACAGCAAATTGGCGGCGCGGAACGAAGCCGCCGAGCAGGTGTTTAGGGACCTCATCCTGAAGCACATGGGCAAGCTGCAGCGACGGCAGGAAGGTGACTTATTTTTACATATTATATGTTAATGCTTGACTACAATTCCACCTGATTGTATGTGGTGATGTAGTCTTAGATGGTAAAGCGCATTAACTCCTAAGAAACTCCGAAGAAGCCAATTCACTCTTGTGGTCATCACTCTTGTATACATATTTGTAATTACTGGTTAAACAGCCAAAACAAATCACTTATTATCATGTGGCAACTTGCTTGTTTACGTGCATAAAAAACTAAATAACATAAGAAAAGGTTAAAATATCTATTAATTGCTTTCCGCCAGCGGCTTCGTCCACATGGTTTAAAAAGTGAGCCTGTGTGTTATTTCAGACTATAGTGTTTTGCATTTCATTCAGATTCGTTTAGTAGTCTTTGCGTGAAGTAGTAACAAACTTAATGTATTCATCCATCAGAAAATTTTGCATTTGTAATATTAATAGGATTATTTGGTATTGCAGCTAACCCGGAGAGCGGCGAGGGACCAGACGACTGGGAGGACGAGGAGAGCGATGACGAGGAGGAGGCGCTGCCCATGATTCAGCTGGCGAGCTACGCGCTGCACAAGCTGTTCGCGGAGTGGGAGTTTGACGGACACAAGGTGCCGCAGCTGAAGGCGCTGGCGCCCGCTGCTGTATGTACTGCATTATTGTAATATCTCACGCTACAACACTAGCTTCATTCATTACAGTGGATTAAAAAATCCTCCTCCAGCAGTGTGACAGATCCTTAATGTTGAGGAATGGGTCCCCCATGCTGAGTAATAAATGGATTGAGCCCAAGAAGTTAAGTATCAAGAGATGATCTAAGGCAAAGCTGAGTGAATTAATCTGAATAAAAAGAAACATATTTATTAATGTATATATACATATTATTTTCTAATCGTCGACATTAAACAATATTTGCGGCTCTACCTACATTCTTCCTACGTATAAGTCCCCCGTCCTAAGGTAGTCTGGATAATTGAGAATATATTCATTCATTCAAAAATCTAATTTGCTCGCGTGAGTCATTAAAATCCATTCGCGGGCCATATCATTACCTGGGGTGTACGTAAGGTGTTGTGTGTGCAGGCGAGCGAGGAGGGTGGCGGCGGGGGACGGGGCGCGGTGCCCGCCAACGCAGGCGCCATGCAGCCGTGCATGCTGCTGGCGCACCTGCGGCCCGACCTGCAGTACCGCGAGCTGCCGCCGCCGCGCGCCACCGCACCACCGCTCTACACCATGGCCGTCACGCTCGACGGCAAGACATACACCGGCACCGGTATCACTTACATGTTGTTCATTTCGCTTATGTGTCTCCCAGCAATAAAAAAATAATATTTATTGTGGACGACAAATTTAATTATTCTTTTTTCATCACATATCCATAATGAGTCTGATTTTGTTTTCTTTTTTTTTTATTTTCTCATTGATTTTTTAACAGATATCTAAAAATAAGTAATTTTTTTCAGAAAAGTTTGTTTGTTTTTTATTTTGTAACTTTTTTATTTGCTAATTAACGTAATCAAGGATCGATATATTATGAATCTAACATTCTTTAAGTAATAGATAACATACTCGTATACTAGTACCTCTACAACTGTTTATGTCTCAGCGGCGAGCAAACGGGACGCTCGCAAAGAGGCAGCGCGCGACGCCTGCTCCAAGCATTTCGGGGTCAAGTTCAACGATGACCAGGACGCTCCAGACCCAGCCCCGGCCGCAGCCACAGCCGCAGCCTCATGCTCAGACCCCGGCCAAGCTCCTGCCGCGGCTGCAAATACTTAGGGCCCGCTCTAAAGCAACGTGGATAACTTGGCTTATGCCCCACGTGGTTAGCCTATCTTTTCATCTTGCCTAATACTGAAAACAAAACTGTCAAATGACAAAGTTAATAATGTCATTAAGGAAATCTGTCTAATATTGTGGTGTTCAACTTTTATCCAACATTGTTTTAGCTGAATTAAATTAACTACGCAATAAGTTGATTGAAGTTGTCAAGATGTAAGAAACACCCTATATCATATCAAGATCACTAAGATCTTGAAGCACGATTGGAGTACTGCGAGACACTCCATGGCTGATGCCCTGGCTAGCCCCGACTAGTCTGAGACGTGGATATCTCTGTATATATTACGTGCAGTATTACATATTGACCAACTGTCGATAGTATGTTAAATTGTTCTCTAACTAGTTGTAATAAGGTTTATTGTTAACGATATTTTATGTCTCGGATCTTCAGTGTTGTGACGCGACAACCTTCCACCACGTGCCCCCTAATAGGAGACGGTAGTGAGATATTTATTTAAATACACAGTTTACTCCTGTCTGGTGATGCTCCGATAAAATATCATATGGTGCAAAGGTTGATTCCTTAGTATGCAGGAGACAGTATTGACTAATAAATGAAAGTGGTTCTGCTATCCTTGAGTGGTAAATAACGTGCCTCGCAGGACACGCTAAGCTCCCAGCTGCTGTTCTGCAGCTCTCTCTCCAGATAGTGTATTGTAACAGTTCTTCATATCTTCCTATAATAATATAATAGGTATTATATATAGTTATATACTTTTAACTCTTTATATCGTACAGTTATTGTACTATCCAATTATGTGCATGTATGAGATATGTGTGCGTTCACTATTTGTATAAGTAGCGTGTCTGTGGTAGTGTGTGGTGTAAACTCTGTGTAATTAGTACTACATAATGTTACATATAAAAGTGGTGTCTATAGCTATGTGCGTGTGAACATTTTATCTATTTGGGTGTTTGTTGTGTTGCAGTTTCAATATAGTAGCGTTATCTTGTTGTCCTATGTGTTATGTACAATCAACGATGATATACCCTGCTAGATGCTTCGTGTAATATAACAAAAATCCAAGTTGCGTTCCGATATAAACTGGGAGGGCTATACAATACTCGAACTGGAGAGAAATTGACTAAGTTATAACGGTGTACCGCCGCACCGCAGTATCATATAGAAATCTATATCGACATAAATCTTCGTCTTTGCTGAGAGCACTAGTGCTTCCGAGCTAAGGTACTGTGTTATGATCAAGTCATTACTGATATATAATATTTGTCATTGAAAGTAAAAAAACAAACATGGAAAATTTTAGTTCCCTTTTAAGCAGTAACAAATATAGCTAACTATGAAGAAACAGATTCGGAGTGTAGGCACTGTGATGTCATCATAAGCTTCAGTGCTCCAGTATATATCGGAACGCGATGTCAATCAAAGCGCCCCCTCGTTAGAGGCAGGATGTGTTAAAATACTACCCTGTGATAGGTCATTACAAAATTACGCCATGTCATATATAGTAACTATTGATCGATACTTTGCGGAAATATAATATCTAATAATAGTATTAGATCAATTAGTATAATGTTTGAAAAGAAAAACTTGACCTAGTAGTTTATGTAATCGTTGTTTCTCATACACAGTTTAAAATGTTATTATTATTTTGTTGATACGGGTACTCTGTGTATAGTTTACTGCTACATTTATATCATAGTGTTAAGGAATATATGAATTTCCAGTCTTGTAGTATTAAGCCATTGGTCATTGTTGTGAGAAATAAAGTACATAGTGGAACTGGTATGCAATATCATCGTCTTATTTTTTTATTATTACTACTATTATTGCTATTAATGCTAAACATCGTTTTAAATAGTATTACTATAGTATATAGTAGGGGTTCCCAAAGTGGTTCCCGCGGCAACCTGGTGTGCCGTAAAAAGTAAAAAGGGGCGCCGTGAGTCGATTATCTATCATTATCCGAAACCACAAATATTTGCGAGTATTTTGTTTTTCTTTAGTTTTTTTTGGGTTCTGTTTAAATGTTTTTATTAAAAAAGTCAGTTTCATATTGTAGATGTTTTAATATTTTTTTCGATCTCCCTGACCTAACTACTATTACTGTAGGTCCTGTTTCTTTCGAATGTGTCTTTTTCAAATAGCTAGGCCAGGACGCCGTGACAAAATGCTAAACTTGTAACAGCGCCACGGGTTAAAATAGATTGGGAACCCCTGCTATATACTTTATATTATATCTAGTGATAATACTATGCAAAATATTTGTAAAGCAACAATTGCAAAAATGCATTTTTGAGATATTCGGTTTAAGAAAGTAAGACGACGATGTGCATTACAGGCAGTGTAGATTTTTTTTAATTTATTATCTGTTTTTACTACAATGTATTTTACGCAGTTCACAAGATATGTTGACTCAAGTTTACGAACTGATTATTTATAAGATATTTGTAGTAGTAATTAGGTCAGAAGTAATAGTAGTTTAAGTATTTATTTTAATTTGTAAAACTTCACAGACAGGCACGTCACAAAAGAATGTTGTCGAATAAGGATGGGCGATTGTTCCAGAAACAATCTAACAATAAGGGTGGTACTTTTTATGAAGGTAAGGCGAACTCTAAAGAGTTAAGCCCTTATTATTTTCCCTCGTCGAATAATTATGAGTTCAGCTTAGGCCATTTAAGGCTATATATTGTTCTTAGTAGCGGGTTTCATAACCGGTCAGGGCAAGCATTGGGCATTTATATGACATAAATGGTCGTTCCCAGGTTATAGGTGTTATTTGTGTGTCTGTGTTCTTCATGCCACTCGCCACAAAGAGAGTCCTGGTGCGGGTCGAGTAAACTTTAATTTACAATCGCCCATCATTATTGTACTGGACACAAGTACAGTCAGCGTCACGGACTTGAGCACTGATTGAGTGCTGTGCTCACAACTTGTCCCGGCTATTATAATTCTGCCTAGCTTATCTATGTGTAATCCGTGCACTGAATTCTATAAAATCTGTGTTTCCTATGTTACCTACACTTCTAAACGATATCCTTCTGAAATAAACGAAAAATAATGTTTACGTCTTATTATTTCGTCCCCTCTAGCCATGCTTGGTGACTATCTTTTGGATTTATTATATTGGTAACATTTTCATAGATTGGCGCTTTTTTTAGATCTTTTTGGCTCCATTGCTCATTGGACTTTATGCGAATCCAGGCGATGCCTAGTCGAAACTGATAAAAGTTAGACTAGTGCTACTCTGAGCATCAAAACATTTTCGACGGCTTTACATGCCCCCCGAATAACGCTAACGCTCATGAAGTTTTTGCCACTAATAGTCGCCCTTAATCCTATTGACTGCACCCGCTGTTAGTTAATTATCTCAATATGTAATAATTAACATACTAACTTTTACACTCCATATTTATTTAATTTATTTCAATAAAATTGTACCTCAAATGGTCCAGCACTCGGATATACCGGTTTTCAGTGCTAACTTAAGGTATCGGTAACTCGTTCGGCTGCTCGCGGCATAGTCACCGGCCTATGAACGCTTCTACAAATTATTTGGACTTTAGAATTTAAAGATGAGTCCGCTCAAAAAACAATTCGGTATAGACTGCAGAAAAAAGTTATCTGTACCTCATTGAAGCCTTTCACAGACAGTGAGTGAGACAGAAATGTCAGAAAAAGTTTGTAAAAGTTTTGTTGGCTTGTAACTTGCAAGTTTGTTTAGCTTAAAATAATACAAACTTTTGCTGTAACGGAGAAAATGAACTTTAACATGAAAATCGATGAAAAGATTGATATCAGACTACAAACGTACCAGAATTTGTTATAATTTATTAATTTATTGTAAATACCGTTGTCAAACAAGTGGTCGTGCTATATTCGTCATGTAGTTATTGTGGGAAGTGGAATGAATCGTAAACTAAACGAATACAATTAATTTTGATTAGAGTCTGAAGCTGTATATTACACAGCACATTCCGTTCGGGCGCCTTCAAATAGGTGAGTATGATTTAAACTATAAATTACATCCTAATTAACTTTTGTTAGTGCGTCGACGTAAATACAGTCAGGTGACGATTTATGATCAAAAATTATAGTCAATGTTCAGTTTTTTTTGTAAACTATGAAGCAAATTAATCAACAGTAAAAGCAATAACCACACAACTCCCTGATTACTTGAGGCAATATTTTTCTTTCTATTTTTATCAAAACAGGAAGCAAGCGAACAATATTGTGCATTCTGAAGTCAGATTTTCCTTAAAGCGAATTAAAATATATGGATGATCCATTGGGTTAATGCATGCTAAATTATTGTGCTGTGTAAATGATCATAACATAAATTTCCTTTTTAGTTTCAAAGGTTGTAGAAAGAATGAAGTCGACATTGGTTCTAACATTATATACATTGATTCTTATCTGGGTCCTTAACTGTAAATAAACTTATTAATATTTGTGGCTGTATAAACTTCTACATCCTGTATTGGTATTTCACTATCTGGAAGTGTAAACATCTTAAACAAATATAAAGTTATGCGTATAACATTAAAAGTATTGTTCCCACTTCTCATTGTTCTCTTGCATAACATATAAAGTGCTCAATGGTACAAAATTCAAAAACAAAAAGTGTTTTTTCTTAATAAACCCTGACTTAAAGTTGTTTCTAATGAAAACAATAACAATAATAATTGTTTATTTCCTCCACAAATACTTAGTCATAGTTATGATCAATCAGTTGGTGCTTTATCACGCTCCTGCTTCATGGCAAGTTTAATTGTACTGACTGACGGACAGTGCATAGTTGAAACAAGTGGGTTGAGAAGCATGACACTCTATACATATAAATAAGGGCGAAATTAAGAAAGGATTTTTAATACATTTTCTAGTTAAGTCTTGTACATTAAAAAAATGGAATTTTGAGATTCAACGAAGTGAGGCTAACTTCAGCTTGTAAATAAGTTTATGTCCAGATATTGTTGATACTAATATTCAGTTTTACTTTGGTTACTGATCTTGCCGTGACCCATGCAACTGGGTCAAAATATCGGTAAAATAAACAAATTGTGAGTACCTATTTGCATTAAAATGTTTAGTATCTGTGACAATATAAGTCTAAAAACATAAATCTCAAACCTGTTCAAATAAATAAATAAAAAATGGGGAGCCTCCAGCATAGTGGTGAATTATCACATGTTAACTATGACTTGATATTATTAGATAGCTACAAATCTTCTGCTAGCAAATATTCTCTCTACAAATAATCAAGGGTAACAATGTTATTTTAAATATTAGAAGCACAAAGATCTCTTGCTCCACTGTCCATGTAACTACAATTTTAGCTAATGTATATTTATTAATTTATGCTTTCATATACTTCATGGTGGTTCAGGTGAGCCGCCCTTTCAATGTGAAGTCAGCAGTGGTCACAATGTCATCAGTGCACTGTGTGGTGGTGTGGGAGTGGCAGCAGGAGGGCCAGTGGCTGCCGCACTCGCCGGGCGTGGCGCGCACGTTGGAGCGCGCGCATGCGAAGCAGCTGACGCGTGTCGTGCTTGCTGACGCCGACCCCGCACTCAAGGGACACTATGTCAACCTGAGGACCCTTACACAGTGCTCTGATACACCTGGTATTGCCACATTTTGATTTTATTTTACAGCCATTACCCATACCATAGGGCTGACGAAAAGACGTATGGGTCACCTGATGATAAGTGGCCACTTCTGCCTAATCTGGCAATCACCATTATTTTACCAGTTCTGTAGAGTTCTTAGCTCTTATATACTTTCTGACATAATACGCATTTTTATATTTTGTGTGGTCAATTTTGTTAAAGTTTATGCCCTACACATGCTAAATTAATGTAAGTTACGTATATTTCTCCACAACAAAATATTTTTGTATAACTTATTCTTTACAATTTAGGCTTCCCGTTTTAAAATTGATTAGGATTCCAAGAAATTAATAAAACTAAAAAACAATATGTTGAAAAACAATATAATGTTTCATCTTAATTCAATTTACTTCACTGATAGGTATTAAATAATGTGTTGTATTGAATAAACGGTGTGTGTGTAGGTGTGTCGGAGTGTGCGGTACGGCGGTCATGCTACAGCGTGCAGTCGGCGGGCGGGCGCGGCGCGCGCTGGGAGTGGGCGCGGCTGGAGGACGCGCGCGCGCGTCGTCCCGCGCTGCTCTATCAGCCGCTGCCCATGGAGGTATAATCAACAACTGCATTATATATTCTTTCTCCCCTGTTTTTTTTTTATTATTAGTTGTATAAAATAAAGTGTTAGCACAGTTTCGATATATTATTGTGGTAAAAGATTAGTAGGCAAACGGGCATACGGGTGATGGTGATGGTAAGTTATCACCTCCGCCTATGGAATTTTATCTATTGGAATGTATTGCATTACCAGCTAAGTGAGAAGACCTTCGAGAGAACACTGCAGCAGGAAGTACATTCCTAATTTTATTTTTGTTTCAGATCCAATGTCGGCTGGAGGAAGCGTGGTGTGCGGGAGCAGAGGTGGTGCCATTCGAAGGCTGGGTGGCCTCGCTGTCGCGGATGACGGCTCGCGCGGGCGGCGGGGGAGGTGCAGCACTACGGCTACTGCGGCGCGCCGCGCAGCCCCCTTACCCCCTCACGCGCTCCGAACCCCCGCCGCCGCCGCCGCCACCGCCGCCTGAGAGGATGCCTATCGAAGGTACCATAATAATCTTAGACGATGAACAAACTTTGGTGTTAGTAGATAGAATCGATAGAAAATCGTTATAAAAATTAAATATTGGATTACATCATAAGATGTCACTGGGTTACTGCAACACCACAACAGACATCTGTCATACCACAGATATCACCAAAATGTATTGCCAGTTCATGTGTAATATCTCTAACAGAACCATGTCACGTAAACTACAGCGCGTCGCGCGTCGTCCTACCGCCTCGTCTCCGACCAGGCCCGCCCTTCTCACGATTCCGCTCGGCGGTCTCCTTCTTTACCATAAAGGTTTCGCAAAAGGAGACCACAGCTTTCCACGAATGGTATCCCGTCAGCATAGCCGCTATTATTGCTGACGGGGATAAGTTCACTCCGATCTTTTGGACCAGGGCGCGCCGCTCGGTTTCCCAGGCAGGGCAAAATTCGAGCGTGTGCTGTGCATCGTCCTGGTCTCCTCTGCAGTGATGGCATTGTGTTGTTGCCGCGCGTCCAATCCGACACAAATATTCACCAAAACAGCTATGACCGGTGAGTATTTGTGTCAGTCTGTAGGTGACGTTAACATCACCTCTCTCCATTCAGGTTTCAAAATTGGGCAGGATTGCACTGACTACCCGTTTGCGTCTTAGATTTTCAGTGTCTAAGCGCGCACGCCATGCATATAGTGCATGCTGATATGCTCGTTGCCTGAGCACTCCGAGCTCCCCACCAGTCAGGTCTCCGCCCCTCTGGCGGATCTGGGTATATACCTCCGCGTCCATTTCCGCCAGTATATCTAGAGGCGGAAAACGTGCCAGGAGAGTAGCCGCCTCGTAGGAAATCGTGCGATATCCTCGTGCCACTCGGATGGCCATCCGGCGTTGGACGCCATGAAGTTTGGCTCGGCAACGCCGGATGTGGAGTCTGTGAGACCATACCGGGGCACCATATAGAGCCATAGAGCACACGATCCCTGTGTAGAGGCGACGACCTCCTTCCCGGGGGCCCCCGAGATTAGGCAGTAACCGGTGCATAGCCCCAGCTACCTTATCTATGCGGGGAACTAGTTGCACGAAGTGCTGTAGTGAAGATGCTGTAGGCCTAGGCTGCTAAACCCCAGGTTAGGCCATAATGGGGCCTACGAACGACTTTGAATGGCTCGCGCTAGTAAGTATTTAGAACTACGTTATGACGCATGTCCTAAGAGTCATACTAATTATGACCAATTATCAAAGCTTGCTGTAGGCCTAGGAAAGGCTACGCTGTTTCCCGAGACTCCTCCTATCAGTCGTATTGGAGAACCCAGGGTTTTTATGGGGTAGACGGGTGTTTTTCTCCGGATTCCCACATAACCACCCTTGTCGCCGAGGGAGGGTATGCGTGATGCATTTTCCCCTGCTAAAAAAATAGGCCTAGATATGATGGAAGACCCAAGCCCAATAGCGGACATTAATAGATTTCGCCAGTACCAAAACAATAATTTAACGTCGTCGTCTACTATCCTATCTGATTTTAAAATATAAAACAAAATATCGGTAAAATTCGATAATGTACTTCTTCTAATCTATGTCAGGGTCATCTTAAAATCTTATTCGGAAAGCGAACTTGTTAAGAGTGTCACCTACGATATGTCCTGCGAAAAGGTATTTCAATACACGGTGTCCTTGGTCCACTTCTTTTAACCTCTAAAATACTTAAAGCGGTAAATGTGTCGGGTTCAGTGCCGGCCACTTATAAATACGATTTACTGTCTTCGTTAGGTTTTCCTATATGCAAATTGCAACCAGATGTGACCAAGGTTCATATATATTATGGCCAATTCAATAGGATTGCTAACCTTCAAGAGTTTGTAAATGAATGGTGTTGTCATAATTCTATATAAAGATATGTAAATTTGTGGAACTTTACAAGTTTAAATTATTTTATGGCATAATTAGGCTCCATAAGTTCTGATATTCCGTTAAGTTGGAAGAGAGATCCTCTAGTAGATACTGCTACATCATTGCTACATTGAGACATTTCTATCTATAAACCTTCTGATGAAAACCAAGATCTACTATTGTAGCCCTCTAGATGATACTGCCACACCAGTAGCACATTGAGACTTTTCCTTCTCAAGGTCTTTTGATAGTTTAATGCAGCTCCATATTTGGTAGTACCAATTTAGTTTGGAACGAGGTACAGTAACCCTCTCTTACTTGATTGATTGGCCTTCAGAGGACAGATCTTATATTTCCGCGTGTTCATAAATGCTTGTCGCCACTAAGAAAGTTTTGGCTTAAAATTGCTTATATGTATAACCGTTAAGTATCATACTACTGGGCTGATTGCTTGATCTTGTCCTACAATATGACCAAATCCAGTATTAACAATGAAAATTAAAATTTCAATGAATTATATTTTTTTTGCCGATGCGTTCGAGTATTTTTGGCGAATATTAGAAAAAACCAGAAAGTGCTGTCTAATCTCCTTAATTGAATGAAATGACTCAAGGTGCCAGTGTAATAAATCACTAAGTAACAAACTGGTAGCCATAATTCATATTATCAGTTACATAAAAAATGCAATCACAATTTTTATAAGCAAGGAAAGCACTTTAAAAATTTAATGTTTACGCTACGCTGAACTGAGTTACGATTATTATGTAAGTAAAACTTGTAATTTATTGACAAGTTATACTTAACGTCTACCACATAAACATCTTCGTGACAAATAATTTTCCATTTTCAACGGTTATAACTTTTCTTCGTGCACTTGATAAAGCGGTGAAAACTAAATTGACTTACGGATTAGATAATGACATACGAGAGATTCAAATGATTGAGTGCTGTACTTTCGTTTTATGTGACGTTATGATCTTATTAACTTCGGTTTTTTTCTATTTTACGAGTAAAACTTTGCGTTGAAACATGCTTTAATGTCGTAAGTTGCGTTGAAGGAAAAAGACATGTTGAATACCAAATAAGGAAATTTCACTGATGGAACACACCTATTCCTATTCTTGACCCTCTCAAAAACCTCCAAAGATATTTTTAAAATTATAATCTTATTGCCCACCTATTGTATGCAAAACATGCTTTATGATTAGGTATATGAGTGAATATACTTAATGTAATTTTGCAAGAGTTAAATTGACTGTGAGATCATTATAATTCGTTTATCTAATTTGCATTTGTACCCATGCAATGCGTTTGATTATTATTTCATCCCGTTATGACATTATAATAAAGAAGGTACGATTGTTTGCGAGCTCGTGAGGATCTGAAGCAATCTTAAATGTTGTCGTGGGATGTAGATTGGCCGGCATAAGTGGGTGGAGCTTAGTGCCCCAAATGCTTTGTTGAATGAGATGAGATTTGACGAACATCTTCCGTTAGGAGCGTCTCAAACAGTAATCATCTGATTAGCTGAATGAGCTCCAGTATGCCCGCTGAAGTAATCTATTGGTTTGTAGTACACTAAAAGTACAAAAACAAAGCTAATAAAATCTTTATTACAAGCATTTAACTTGTAGTTTGTTAGTTTATTCGAGTTAAATCTTGCAAGATCATTTATAACTATTTCCGCTTGCTGCATTAAGTTGAAATTATTGGTATTTTTATTAATTGATACTGTTGTAAATAACGGAATTCCTCAATGGTGAACATCACAATTCTAATCGCTTTTTCTTTAATATATTTATTTATTAAGACAACACTTCGCTGAGCATATTGAAAGGGCTCTTTTGTTCTTAAGTTGCAAATCATTCAACCAAATGTTACAATGGAGCAAGGTTGCTGTCTTTTGGACATCAGTGGCTTCTATACCACGTATCTACATGTTAACTAACGGTGGTTTAATATTTAAATAGTCTGTGTGGTCGTCTGGGATATCATTGAGCTCGTATGAGTAAGTACATACTGTACTGGTTACTAATCCGTTACTCGAAACACGGTCTTGAAATTATATTAAAAATAAAACATGGAAATTTGTCATTTAATATATACAATTACAAAAATACTCATACTTATTATCTTAAAAGTCACAATTCCTAGCAAGCTTGGTATCTTTCTCATAAATGGAATAGAAGAGGTCCCAGAAAGCCATTCGCTCCTTATTGATTCTATTTTCCATCTTTATATCTGTATCAATGACTAAGTAAGGTTTATCTTCTCCTACAACGGGTTTCCATGTAACAGGAATAAGATCTGTCGTTGTTGGCGTAGGATTTCTGAAAATGCAAGGTTTTTAAACATCAGATTACGTATCAAAACGAAACAACGTTACAAAAACTATTGGGAACTTACCCATTCTTCACAAAATTTGACCACATTGTTGCCATACGATCGCTAATTAACTGATCATCATCATTTCTCTCCAAAGAATATGACATTTCAAACAAATACCGTAACTCTGAGCTGTGAGCAGCAGCTGTCGTATCTGAATTTCCTATATAGCTGAACTCATATGCGTAAACCGGGTTTGCACCTTCGTTTATTAGTTTTTTGATAGTTCTTTGGACTGGATGGCCAAATAGAAAATCTGAGTCAAATAGCTCTAACTCTAACGTCATAGACGGCGATATGGGTTCGTCTCCGATATAAAAGTGTCTAATAATACTGGCAGCGGTATCTAAAGTTGCATCATCAAAATTGAAATTCCTTATCAATTTTTCCCGGAACGGATCTCCATTAAAATAGTCTTCTCCATAGGAGCCTAGGAAACCTGCCTGTTCCGTAGTAGTGTGACCTATTAAAATCGGTGTATTTCTTACTTTTCTTGCGTTAGATAAGGAGTAAGGATCACTTTCTACAAAATTTTCAACACCGCTAAATGACATTTCTTTGCAAGGCCTCAATTCCAATCTAAGATCTGTTGTAGCACCAGAAACCAGGGTGTGAGAAGTTTGTGACAGGAAACTTAATGCATCTTCCGTATTAGTAGTATTAAAGCCTAGATGGTTAGCAAGTTTGAGTGCGGCGGTAGTGTCTCCTTCGACAAACATACCATCCACCTGAGGAACACCACTCTGGGCTATCACTTTATTGAATAATTTATCCTTGTCCGAATAAAGATGTAATAAAACCGAACTTGATCCAGCACTCTGTCCAGCAATAGTGACATTGTAAGGGTTTCCCCCAAAAGCATTAATATTTTCTCGTATCCAACGTAAGGCAACATTCTGATCTTTAAGACCTTGATTTCCAGGTACAGCTGGAATACCCAGGCACATAAATCCGTAGGCACCTAAACGGTAATTTATTGTAACCACTATTATTCCTTGTTTCACTAAATTTTTTACTCCATAATCGCCAGCGCTTCCTAAAGCAAATACGCCTCCATGAATCCACACCATAACTGGTAATGGGTTACTTGAGCTTGCTGCGTTAGGCACATATATGTTTAGGCTAAGGCAATCTATGGTCTCCTCATCACTTCTGCTGGCTCTCGGAACATATGGATTAACAAAAGCTTGAGGGCACCGTTTAGATCCGTCGTAGGCATTATAAATCTCCTCCTCAAATCCCGGATGCGGAAATGATGGCTGTAAATAAAATGTAATTTAACTGTTTGCTTATTCTTGAAATACTATTTATTGTAAGAAACGCTTACCCCGAATGGATTGTTCAAGTCCACTTGCGCGTAAGGTATTCCTAGAAAAGAGGCGTAACCATCTTCTACGGATTTTATTCCTCTAACTAATCCTTGGTTAATTTTTACTAATGGATCTATTCTAATATTAGCACTAAAGACACTATGAACTAAACATTTCAACACAACTAACAATAACAGCCTCATTTTCAGAGATCCATAGGATCTTTGGACTACTAACACACTAACAACTACCTGGAAAATAAAACGACAGGTGATATATAAGTGTGATGTATCTTTATCTGGACATGTCGAATTCGCAACATTTTTATCGATTTATCTGAAGTGCTGAGATAGAAAAATGTCAAAAGGCGTCTGAAATTCTCAAATGATTTTGTGTAATATCTTTGTATCTTGGTAACAAGTCACCTACTTAATCTTATGATGCTACGTTTTTGTATTTGGAAATTATGACCAATATCATGCACGTCACACGCGTGTGACGTCCTCTTTATTTGTCAAGTCTGTTTACTCCTAAGTAGCAGTTGTATAACTGAGGACTACCGTCCATGGGCATTGGCAGCACTAGGGTCATCAACAACGCCGATCAATAAGGAATTATTTGCAATTTGCAAACCCCCTGAGCAGGAGTGCAGGTCTCACGATGTCTTCCTCCGCCAAAGCAACCGATCATCAAATTCTAATACGCACATAACTGAAAATTAGAAGTGTGTGCAGGTTTTGAACTCCTCTCTTATTCGAGTGACATCCATTCAAGCTGTTCGTCTAGCAGTGATACCAGTTCTAGAAATATTGCTTAAATATTACATTTCAGCTGTGCTTCTCCTGCTGGGAATGCTGCTAGGAGTATGGGTGCTGTACGGACTGGTGAAGCTGATAATGTCTCGGATCAGACGGACGGGCAAGATGCGCTACGGTGACAAAGAGTTGGCCATACAACAAAGACTACGGGCTCTTGATACGTTTAGAGGGCAAGTACTCCTGGAACCTGTATTATTTAATAGTTTTAAGTTTATTCATAATTTACTTACCCATACTTCTGCTTTCTTGAGGTGTATGGACAATGTACACACATCACAAATGACACCAGACCCCATAAGCCTAGAACAAAAGTGTATCCGTCACATAAATTCCTTCCCATCTGGTGACTTTTGCATGCAGGCCGGCATAGGTCATAACTACGAATAATTTTATGGATTCTTAACGACAGTTGCTATTAATTAATCAGGCAATTAATGTAATCAATTTCTAGGGGAAAAAATCCAGGTCTAGTTTGTACCGGGTATAATGACTTTTTCATAACAATAATACTCTATTTATTTTCAAAATTCACATTGTTTCATTTGTAGCTTGCGTCATGAACTTTAACAAGGTATAGTATAGAAAGATTAAGGTAAATTTTCGGATTCTGACGACATACTGTTATTGGTTAAGACTACTATCTCAAAAATCAGCATTTATTGTAAACCACCTACAGAATATTTGTAATTGATTTCTATAAAGCATGCGGCGTTTGTCTGTTATTGGTTTTATAGTATATAAGACATTAACAATTTAAACTCTTTTTTATGACAAAACTGTTGGTAAGCCGTTGTTGGTAAGTTGTTGTTGGTATAAACAAATATAGTAAATCTGGTGGAGGTGCAGTAAAAATGGCAGAATAAACTTCTTAGTACACTTTTTAAATTAATATAAAATTACAAAGCATAATAAACTACAAATTAATTATTATTTACATAAATACTATATGGAACTGACTGCATTTATTTCCTGGTGTACTTACTATACTCATATAATCGTATATACTTAGATTTTCCCTTCACGAAAAAACTGATTTTTCCTTCAAAGCTCCTCAACTATTTACCAATTTAATTGCCTTTAGGATAGCAATTGTCTTCATGATCTTCGTGAACGATGGCGCCGGTGGATACTGGTGGATGGAGCATGCGACCTGGAACGGGCTGGCGGCTGGCGACCTGGTCTTTCCTGCCTTCCTCTGGATCATGGGCGTCTGTATTCCTCTGTCAGTGAAGAGCGCCTTTGCTAAGGGTGTTCCTCGATGGAAGATCGTAATGCATATCGTTAGAGTGAGTTTAAATTCCTAATTTTATTCTCCTTCATCGTGTAAGTTACTAAACAAAGAAATCAAAAGATTTTGGCCTAAGATCACGGTTAAGGCACGAAACACAAATTACACTGCAACCTGTCCTTACCACATAATAAAAAATAACGTAAACACGCATATTTCTAAAATGAAACCACGATTAATCTTTTCATTGACCTAAAAAACCTTAACTTTCATTTTTAATTATAATGATCAGCTAATGGTTCTGCAACCCAGCTACATATATATAGGGATCGAAGAAAAGCGTAGTGGCTGATAATATATTTACTTCGATCTCCTATAAAATCAACGTTTACATTTATAAGGCGTTCGTAAGAAAAACTCAGACTTAGCCCTGCCGCACTCAGAGTGCTTAAAGGTAACTTAAATTACTCTTTAGTACAGATCTTGTGAAGATGGGACTTAAAGAACTATTATCGACTCTCAGTAAGATCGTTAAAATTTAATAACTAACGAAAATACGATCGAAGAAATTTAATAATGAACAGACGTAAATGTAGTAATTATCATCATAAATAATTGATATTTTCAATGTTCGCGAGAGCAGAAGAGGCGGTGCGTTAAGATTACATAAACTGAGCGCCTACAAACTGGTTCTGTGAGTAACATTGTTAAGACTGTTAACCTTTTATGTTATGTAACAGTTATCTGTTAAACGTAGGGTTGTACGATAAGATACAATGTTATATTATCATACATAATTTACAACAATTTTGTTAAGAAACTAGTTTCCATTCGCGGCTTCGCTTCCGTGTTAGGAACATCAAAAACAAGGTGTATAAAAATATATTTTTTTTTTATTATATAAACGTAAACTTAATGCAAAACCTCAGCTCCGTAGTGTAAGAGTAAATCTAAGAAGGTCCGATTAAGCTTGCAAGAATTGACCCGTAACAAAAACTGCAAGTTAAATAAAAGCTTGTAATAATAATATAAAGTATTCTGTGTTATTCTAGACTACAACCTATCTGTGCCAAAATTCGTTAGGATTGGTACAGAACTTTATGTGTGAAGGAGTTACAAGTATCCATCCATCCTACAAATTTTCGCATTTATAATATTATTGGGATGTTACTCAAGACTTTTAGAAGATCTTTAGATTTTTTATTGTCTATCTATTTGTTTCTCTTGTCTGTTCTGTCCCATACTTGTCATTTGGTTCCATTAAATGAAAAATTCTGTGTAACTATTTGCCTTGTAAAAATAAGTAAAAATTCAGTTAGATCAAATATAAGGAGGCTTAGTCTAATGTTTTACCAGAAACGGTTCGCCCAGTGAGTTATGTAGTAGGTGTAATAATGACGAAATTTGTCCACATACATCACAAGCCTTTCGAATTCCGTTCACTTTCACATATTACATCACCTTCCCTATCCTGCAATACTCTCGATATAATCTCCAAAACGTGGTTCTGAACTGCACCGTCTGCATAGTAAATACGATATTGTTATTGCAACATTTTTCATTGGAAATTCTTCTCGCGTGATGGCCATCAAACTCTCTCTATACCGTCTACAATCTAGTCTATATTATCTGAATGCGCACCATACATTACTCGGTTACATTCATTTAAGTTTAAAACACACTTTTAAATGCATCGATGTATTACAAACATTAAAATGTCGTTTGTAAGTCGTTGTGTAGTGAACATTAGTTGATAGTGACCTAGAGTACACGGACGCGGCCTGGTTTCGTTTCAATGGGTATACGAGACTGGGCAATTTGGTACAATGCATGTGTATGTAAATAATGAGCGAAAGTAATTTCTTTGTATTTTTTGTGTCTATTCTCTTGGCTTAAACTATAGTTTTAAGACACATACGACCATCTGACCCCAAACTAAACGTTACATTGTACTATGGTGATCAGACAACTGATAAACATACATATTATATTTAGAAATACATAGACATTTTTGACACCCACACAAAGAAAATAAATACCCTTGTCCAGTTCCGCAGCCTTGTGTAGTAGTCAGGTTCAATAACCTCTAGTTAGACAGGCCTGGCAAAGTCCTTATAATCTCGACATTTCCGTATGCCAATATGCAGTCAGTCGGAAAGATCCTTTGAACTTTGTTGTAATTTATCATGGGTATCGGCTATGAAGAAAGTGGTACAATCCAAAAAATATATACATATATTGAGTAAAGATCGTTTTCTTAACCATTTCTTTTGTCTAGAAATACAGTTTATACAATTACAACCAAAAAACACTTGTCAACTGGATCCAAATTCTTACAGAGGTCGTGCATGATGTTCCTCCTGGGAGTCTCCCTAAACACCATCTACGGCTCCAACATGCTGCACGAGCTGAGGATATTCGGAGTACTGCAGAGACTGGCGGTGGCCTATCTCATCGCAGCCGGCTTCTACGCTCTCACCGCGCCCAAATACTACACCCCGCCTAGGGTAAGTGTAAGTTCTGTTTGTTCATAGAGATTTACCTAAATTTAGTTTGTTTATTTATCTACTAATGACTCGGCTCTGCCATATGGGATTCGTAAGAGTTGTTTAGGATGGTCACTATTACTACCTGCTCCACACGACAGAGCATATACATATATACTGCTCTGAAAGTGAGACAAGAATGAGGTATTTCAGATCTGGTTTCGTACTCAAATTGTTAAAGAAAAGATTGTAGATAAACTGATCCATCTTATCCCAAACAATTGCATGCAAATGTTGCTAATAATCTTGTTCTAGGGTGCCTGTGGCCAGGCACTGAAGGATGTGTTGTCATGTCTGTGGTGCTGGGTGCTCGCGGGAGTGCTGGTCGGGCTGCACACGGCGATTACTTTCACCATCCACGATCCAGACTGCCCGCCGTGAGTAGTCTATAACATATTTAGAACTAAAGAATGGAACTAATTCTTTGGTTTTTTAATGAATACTGAAAATATCTAGACATGGATGTCCAGATCTAGAGATCGCACGTATCATGAAATTCTTTTTAAGTATCTACTGTACTTACTTGCGATATTTACTCCGTAATAATTCTATGGAACCCTAAAACGTGTGTCTTGTTTACGGTCGTTGTGTGATTTCTCACGTTGTATTATTTATATTATTGGTTATCAGCAGTCACAAACATACAAGGTTTGATGAACGACATCTTGATGAAGTGCACATAAGGAAATGCAGGCCAATTAATTGACTTACTCTATCGGATCTAAATTGGTATTTTCAGTGGTTATCTAGGACCAGGCGGGAAGCACGATGACTGGGTAGCCCCGGAGTGTAGCGGGGGCGCGGCCGGGTTCATCGACCGGCTGCTGCTCGGCCAGTCCCACCTGTTCCAGAACAGCGACGCTCGACATGTCTACGGAGGCCTGCCGACTGACCCTGAAGGATTGTTAGGTAGCCGTTAAACATTCCATCCATTTGGCCGTTGACATAAGAATATGGTAGCTAGTCAGACTAATATAATAATATCAGTAGCGCAGGATTAGCTCATAAACAAATTAAAATTAAAGCGATTGTATTGGGCAGGGATAGCGAACTTTCTTGTATCAACATGCCATTTTTTTTCTAAAGACACGTTTATTTAGGCTATAGACGTGCCATCATATAAGTTTAACTTTGCGTCGAAGTCGTTTTCGCTCATATTTCACACTATTTCGTAGTGCATAGTGATGATTAGTCCGCGATCTTTAGGACATTAAATCTTGAGGGGTATCAGAAACAGCGCTATCAGGTGTGCTAGCGTACGCTAGATTCGGCTGTGGGATTATATTGCATAAGGCATCAAGTAACTCTGAACTAACACTGAATAATATTCGTTTGTAGGTTGTTTAACATCAGCGGTGCAAGCGCTGCTGGGCGTGCAGGCTGGGGCGACAGTGCTGCTCCAGCGGTCGCACAAGGCGCGGGTGTCTCGCTGGCTCGCCTGGGCACTGGTATTCGCGCTGGCCGGCGCCCTGCTCGCTGGCTTCTCCCGTGAACATGGTGTTATACCCATCAATAAGAATCTTTGGTGAGTATTATCCGCTGATGTGAGAACATTACTTCGTATAACGCAATTAGGCGCTACTGTGGAATTGATTTATTTATTTTTCTAGTTTTAATCCCACAGGTTATTGAAATATACCAGGAATCATCGATCACGTCCTTCATCATTCATACTGGGAATGGAATAACTTGTCCTAGTCGGTATTTTTCGGTTAATTATAACAGTAAATGTCTTCAAGTCAAGAGTGTACAGGCTTTTATTAAGTTAGTGCGCTTTAAAGACTACGTCGCCACTTACTATCAGAAGGTTTCATTGTCAAGTGTTAACTTATTTAATATAAAAAAAAAAACCCTTATTACCTTATTGCAAGAAATTCAACGACTTCAGAAAATTTTCAGAATATGATGGCATATCTTACTACAACCAAGTCTGCCGTCCCAAAAATTTGCTGGTAAATCCGAAACTGTTATGATCAGGAAGATATCATCACCACGTTTTAGATTGCTAAGACATGGTGATGGTTACATGGTGACAGTTTAGCATTCCATGTCAAAAGTTATCACAAGATAACAGGTATCGGGGTATCTACAGAAAAAAAAAATTCGGATAAAACTGAACAACTCTCGAGATATTTTAGTGAAGTATGTCTGTGTTGCATCACGATTACAACGCCAGCAAATTCTATACTAATATGAAGGCGAATGTGTGTCTGTTTGTCCGTTTTTCACGTGGAAATGAAGCGACTGATTGGCATGTTTTTATGTGGAGATAATTTATGGTGGAGCGAGAAAGGCTACGTTTACATTTGTATAATTAACTAGCTTCCGCCCGCGACTTTGTTGGCGTGGAATAGTTACTTTGGGCTAACCCGCCATTTCTGTCATACATGATTTTTGCGAAACTTTAACCGTTTACGCAGCACACGCAGCGGAAGCTCTTAATAAGAAAAAAATCCCCCGATTTTGGAACATTCTTCATTGGTACTCCGCTCCTATTGGTCATAGCGTGATATTATAAATCTTCCTCGATAAATGGGCTATGTAACTGAAAGAATTTTTCAAATCGGACCTGAGATTAGTGCGTCCAAGCAAACAAACAAATTCTGCAGCTTGACAATATTAATAAATATAATATAGAAGAGAATGGATATATGGCGGTTTTTACACATTCCTATCCGTTGGACTAGAAATCCCTGGCATGAGTCACACGACTACACTACACATCACATACTAAATATATATGCCAAGAATAAATATTCATCGCCGGCTAATTACCAACTACGAGTACGTGCTACAGGGTCGTTATTCAGATTTTAGATGAAGAATAAATTTTCGCATTTTCAATTAATTTTATAGATCACTTTGTACTTTTTATATTAACTAAACCCATCAAAATAAACATTATTCCCCAGTTTTATGCCTCCTCAGGTCGAAATTACAAAGATGCTGCAACAAATATTTATTGACAGGCCAGTTGGTCTAGTGGTTAGTGAACCTGACTACTATACCGGAGGACGTGGGTTCGATTCCCACCC
>DWJZ01001433.1:0-23507 GCA_018249125.1 Asbolis capucinus
ACCTGCTTATTTTGGTCTACAGTTTCGACAAGGGACTCAATAAACGATACAAGGTTCGTGTTTGTTGAACGTGCGGTGATAAAGCCATGTTGGTGGGGGGATATACATATGTATACTGTGTAATTGAATCGAGGGACATACCAAAGACTCGAAGATCTTAGCAAAATTAGATAAAATAGAGATTGGCCTATAATTAATTACCTGAGATTCATCACCATCCTTAGAAATTGGAGTAACTTTAGCAATTTTCCAGTAATCGGGAAAAGTTCCCAAATTTAATGATATATTGTAAATATGGTAAAGTGGCTCCACAAGATTATTTATACACTTCAATTTGGTTTGTTATCTTTAAACATTCGTTCGTGCAATCAGTGCAATGATCAATAATGATCAAATTAAATAGGTGTTGTTGTCGATGCGCGTCACAGGGTAATCCAGTGCGGGAATTGCCAGGGAACCATAATCATGTGTAGCAATGTGACTCCTCAGGATGTAGTCCAGTAGGTAAGGAGTATACCCATCAAATTTTGTTCTATCTTACCAATTTAAAACACAGCAAAATTTACGTTACTCTATCTCAATCGTCAGTTTCATACACGCGGAAGATACCATCATAACGTCATGTCAGTTCAAATGAAAGAGGAACTCAATCATTTGGCGCCAATAGTTAATTAAACGTGACAATGGATGGAACACATATCTTTGGCACAGGGTAGCTGTCAGCTTGCCAAGGTCAGAAACGAACACAACATCAGATTGATAGAGTATTTAATCGAAATTAAATAAGTTGGTTTGATCTGTGCAGACGTTGTTTTGTTCCTATTTAGAAAAGAAAACTAAGCAACCTTCAATCAAGAATACACTAGATATCGCCTCCCATAGATATTTAACACGAAATATGGTACTTACGCATTAACGCCACCGCGGTAAAAATTCTATTAAAAAGCAAAAAAAAACGATTTTGTTGTTTATCTATAGTAGCCTTGTAGTATTTACACGCAACAACCTTATTTTATCCACACGAATTACAACTATAAAACGACTGTCATAGATGTCGACGGGACCCCACTTTCGCGTGCTCCCAACTTCTTAAATTATTACAGCAATCTAACCAACCTCACGTATTTTCCCACCTTACAGTACGTTAAGCTTTTAATATAAACGGGAGGGCTCGCCTCTACCCAAACTGCCAGCGGCCCCCAGTTTTACCGCCACAAACGCCACCGCGGCAAAATGGTAAATCCCAAATACGCATTTTCGTAACATCAAAAATGGGGCCTAAAATCTGCAAACTAGATAACAAGAAAACCAAAAATTTACTTCGTCCGCGTACAGATAACATTCATGCGCGCGGATATAATGTTCGCCGTGGTAGCGTAATACGTCAGTACCCAAAATACCTACTGTCCATATGAACGTCCACTTACACATCTTTGTTGAATTACCTTGTTGTACCTAGTTAGTTGTAATATAAATTGAATATACATTGCTATATTAACGAATGTGTGATTATTAGGAACGAAGCAAACTAAACGCCAGCCCACATTTCAAGTAAGCTGGAATGTGTCGCGCCACATTTTTGTCGATTGACCGACATCTAGTTGTATCATTTATTGAAGTTAGCAACTGTCAGTTTGATGACTTGGACTGACAGGTTTAGGCAGGCATTTGTGTATTTTTTGCCACTATCAGTCACCCACATCCTCTAACGACTGCACCAGCTGTTGATAAAATCGCTTAGAATCGAAAGTAACACGCCAGGTGCTGCAACGTGCTTCATTACTCATGATATTGAGAAGAAGGAGATCAGATATCTTTGTTTATTGTACCCACCTGCATATCTAAATCTTCCTGTGCGATATTTTGAGCTTGTTTTAATAAATTTAACCATTCTTTATGAGCATCAATAGATATACTCAGACTTGCTGGTATTTTTAACGGAGACATGTTTAGTACAGAATTTTTAACTTTGGTTCCAAATATTCACTATAATTTATAGCACACTGGAATTTTGATTCATACTCAATTTAATTTAGATTTTCAATAATCGTGAATAAATACTAAAAACCAAGAATTTTGATTTTCTTCTATCAGATAAATGGCAATTTGTTTTTTGTTCTTTATTTTAACGTTATGGAAACACTAAATATATACCTATCTACAAATCACCGACCTATTTTTGTCAGCACAAGCACGTACTCGGAAGAGCTTGCTCTTCAAAATATGTAATGCATCAAAATGCGTTCACATGTATTAGAGCAGTGAAGAGATATGAACGTTTTCACGGCATTTTCTTCTAAAAGAAATCTGTTTAACAGTGTCAGATCCAAAATGATTGTAAGCGGCTCTAGACAAATGTCTTTGTTGTTATCGTTCACGCCAAATGCTAATTCAAAACTGTATGGGAATGATGTTTATTACGTAAAAACAGACGCCATATTTTTCTTCATCAAATGTCATTCTGATACATTTTTGTACTAGCCTTTGGCGTGAACGTTAACAGAAAAGACATTTCTGTCAAGTTCCTGTAAAACTATTTCTGATATTGCTTTATCTCGTCATTGCTGTTCATTGTCACTTAACTTACGATTAACAAACCTACAACTCACTTAGGTCAACTAATTAGGTCAGCGACCCCAAACTAGAATTAGGAACACATTCTCTTAATTATACTCGGTGCAAATTCGACCTGGCATGTTTACCAACAAACCTGTGACAAATTGCAGAATTAAACATGTTTATGTTATAAGATTTACAAAAGTTTAATGCCCAACCTCTTCAATTTATAAATTATCAAAGTGTAATCAAATGTAAATCAATACTATATTTTTTTAGTAAAGGGGAAACCTCCCGTCAGGCGAGGTGGGATGGCTCGGGAGCGCCCGAGCTTCGGCAGTTGTTATTTGGAACTTGTATATCACATGCTAATGATGCAGAAAACTCCGATAGCGTCATTCAGGTTTCACCGTCGTATGACGTGTTGTGCGATGTCACCACAACTTCAAACAAAATATTTTTACTAGGTTAAAAGGTTATAAACTCCTCAATGAAAATAAGGCTATCAGAGCATAACTTTTTTATTTTATTTATGAACGAAGTCATTTCATTTCATTTGAAAATATTTAATGTACAGAATTGACTCCGTAATAATTTTGTTGTTAGTATAGACTTTTTACTTATTCCTTGTTCAGTACTTACTTCGTCGGTTAACTAATTTACTAAATTATAATGAGTAATTTGGTGAGACAAAACGCATATATGTATGTATGTCAGTTGGTGAAAACCCCACAATATTTTTTTATAGTATGGTGAGAGACGCAAGAAATGTAGCTTTTAATGAGACATAATGAATTTCTTGTCGCTATTAAATTTTACAAAACAATGTCCATTATTTTGAAGGTCGTAATTTAATAGAGGAAGTGTAAAATTACACACAAGAACAATCAGTAATTAAACTGACAGCTGTCAGAATAAAACGCGGGATTTTAGTTGGCAGACCGCCATTTTGGATTCAATTAATCACATGCCAGATAATTTATGGAGTATTTTTAATAATGTGGCTAGTAATTTGACTCATAACACGATGGTTTCTTGCGTTTTAATAATGTAAATTGCCAATTAAACGATATCATTCGAAATAACAAACATTACAGACGTTTTTCTCAAGTTGATACCAAGAGGTACGACCGACTCGTCCTGAAAGCACCACTAGCTATTAACTGTAGTATTTGAAATATTTTCGTCCCTAATATTTCTGTGCAATTGACTTAAAATTTTATTAATCTGTATAAAAATGTTACAATTTATAGTAATAATCTGTATAAGGGATAACTGATTTTTACAAAGGTCAGACTATTGCCTAAGGTGAAAGCTAGAATTTGGTGCATGAAGTACGTAAATTAATTAGGTAAATTTTCCTGCTGCCGGTTTGTGCTAGCGATAATAATGCATCTAATACTAAGACTACAAAAAAGTATGAGGTTTTTAATTCCATGTAACAGATCTGAGCAGTTTTCGGGAAATCTTTATTTACAGAACTTATTTGCGGAACATGAACTGCTGGAATTCTTCGTACGTTAACAATTGAGTCCTGAAGTAAATCATTACAGTTTTAAGAATTAGTTCCACTTATTTTTGTATCGAACGAGTCAAAGTACTGTATATAGTTCTTAACTTACTTAAAATGAGCCAAAGTCTTCAGATAACATTATTTAATTACGACAAACTTACACAAGAAACAGAACACATATAACGTAATTAACCAGTAAATAACATTACAATAGATACCTTTAACATAATACAGCAGTCGTATTTCATAAACTACGTACATACGTGTGGTATGAAATTCTATCAATATAAAGTTAAGCCTCATTGTTTTTGGTTAGGCAAAGTAGAGATCGAGATAAATTTCTTACATTAGAAATTGTTTATTTTTTTAACTTCAGACTTTCAAATAATTAACATGAATTTGACTAGGCATATGTGGGAACGTGCTGGGTCATGAATGCTCAGTACATATATTAAGACGTAAATATTGTTATTTATAATAGATTTGTCTTTACAGAAATGACTTTAAGGATATAGATTACCCAAGTAATTTTTAAAATCGTCCCAAGAACAAAACCCGTTTTTCTCAACTTTGCACTGTTGTAATTCCAACGTTTTTATTTGTGGCGGTGATTCCAAACTCAGTATATTACTGTGCCTCAGCTGATCTGTAGATTGATACACGTAACTTATTTTAAAATAACTTTTCTTCGATTCGTCATCCTTATACTTTTGTAAAACAATAGCACTCCCTATGGGTGTAATTTCATTCTGTTTTTGCAATGTATATGGTCTCACTTGAAGAGTTTTGAGCACTGTGTACAGATTTGCGTCGTGTCCAACTAACAACGACACTGTAGGCTTATTGTCACCCTTGAGAAATATATTGGAGATATGTTTTATTAAAGGTTCAGCAACGTCTCTAGCGACCAGAGTAGTATTGTATGTAGCATTATGGTAGGCTCTGCTAAGAGGAACGATTTTCTGCCACGAGTTTGCATCAGAGAGCAACCCCCAAGCAACATCTTTAGTCGGAAATCCTTCATAATGTTGCATTAAAAATGCATCTATAACTTCACTGCTGATCTTCAAAGGCCCGGTTATACCTGGTTTGTGTCCTGGAGTGATATTTTTTTTATTTTTGTCACGAGCTAAGTCACATTTTTTATCAACTTTACAAGATTTTGATTTCTTGTAATCCAATATATCGGAAAGAAGCTCGTAAGGATGGTTCAAATGAAATGTATTAAGGACTTCTTGCATTCCCTCTAAAGCGATTTCTCTAAAATCTGCTGTTGTATTATGAATGACTGGAGTAAATAAGGGATCAGGAACATTGAGATTGTGATGATGAACAGTTATTTTACAATCTGGAAACCCTTTCTTTACAAACGATTCCGCTGATGCCAAAGTTCTTTCTATTGTATTCGAATAAACGTAAAGATCTTCTTCCGTTGGACACTTCGCAGGTAAAACTCCTTCCTTTTTCAGCCAGGCTGCGAAGTAACCGCCCATGTAGCCAGCCAATCTCGTGCCTTTGGCAGTTAAAACTCCAGGCTTGTCATCCCATTTTGGCCAGGCCTTAGGAGTCACTTGGTTCAAATTTTTTGAAAGAGGAGTCCGTACACTATGTCTGTTTAAAATAACCACTTGTTTTAGACTTAATTTGCTTTGCACCAAACTTATAAAAGTCACTACGTTCAGAACAAATAAAAACAGCTTTATCCTCATTTTCACTAAAGTAATACACGGTTGGAGGTATTTATTATTACTAATTTATTTAAGTCGCGTCATGTCAATGCGAAGACAAAGACTTGAATAACGAGTGAAAGTCATATCACTACGATGTGCGGTGAACCACAGAATAATAAATCTGTAGAATCGATTTGATCACATGTTGCATGTTCTAGTTAATCTGTACGGATTAAAGTTCATTGACATTAATGCCGCAACCTGGATATATATTTTATTATTTATATTATCAAAATAAAGTGTGTATGTCTACAATAACAACGAATCGATAAAAGTAACCTTATATATTGATGAGATTCTGTCGTTATGAGTCATACTTAAAACATATGAAGTGTATCAATTGGATGCCAAATAAAATTTTACAGTAATCTATGTATACTAAAGGACAGCAATTATAACAATAATATATCATATTAATAAATACCTTCATTTTAAAAATGCTATCGAAGGTTTACTGGCAGTTTTTTATTTATTTCTTATTAAAGTAAAAACACGTACAACCACATAAATACTAATACAGACTACACAAAAGTGATTTAAAATTATCCCACGGACAAAAACCATAATCATCAGTAGAACACTTTTCCAACTCCAAGTTAATGATTTGTGGTGGTGATTCTAAACTTAAAATATTACAGTCTTTTAACTGTTCCATAGTTTGATACACAAAACTTAATTTAAAAAAATCCTTCTGTAGTTCATCGTCTGCCCATCTTTGGAAAACTACAGCACTTCCTATCGGTATCACCTCAATCTGATTATCCAAAACATATGGTTTCACTGAAAGCGTCTTGAAAATTGTGTGGATATTAACGTCATGTCCAAAAAATATCGCTACTTTTGGTCTGTCTTCCTTAAAAAATATTTCGAATATACAATTTATAAGAGGTCTTGATATATCTTTAGCGATATGTGTTGTCTTGTATGTTGCATTAAAGTATGCTCGATTAATTTCAATAATCGTTTGCCATGATTTTGAATCAGTCAGCTGACCCCAAGCGATATCTTCAGTTGGAAATCCTTCATAATTCTGCATTAAAAATGCATCTACTGCTTCATTGCTGACTTTTAACGGTCCTGATAATCTTGGTCTGAGTCCTGGTGTGATGCTTATATAGTTTTTGTCTTTAACTAAGCTGCATATCTTGTCCATTTCACAAAATCTAGACTCTTTATAATCCAAAATATCACTAAGCAGGTCATAGGCTTCATTAAGATGGAGATTATCAAGTACTTCATGAACTTCGTTGAAAGCTTGTTCCTTGAACGTCTCTGATGTGTTATGTACTACTGGATTAAATAAAGGATTGACAGTATTAATGCCTGTGTGGTGAACATTTATATTGCAATCTGGGAAACCTTTCTCTATAAAACAACGCGCTGATGTCAAAGTTCTTTCTTTCGTATTAGAAAAAACATAAATATCATCTTCGCTTGGACAATTATCTGGCAAAAGTCCTTCATCCTTTAGCCACGCTGCGAAATAACTGCCCATAATACCAGCTAATTTAGAGCCCTTTGTTGTCAAATAACCAGGCTTTACTTGCCATTGCGGCCAGGTCTTAGGAGACATATTTTTCAAATTATTTGAAAGTGGCGCTCGTAAACTGTGTCTGTTTAAAATAACCACTTGCTTCAGAATTAATTTGCTTTCCACTAAGCCTATGAGGAACACAAAGTTCGCGAAAAAAACAAATATTATTGTCATTTTTACTGAGGAAATCGAAAGTTACTGTATTAGGTTCGCGGTACGTGTTAGCTCTAGTATGTTTCGATACAGACTAAGCAAAACGCGTTTGCTTATCAATCTGGGTAGTATGTTGGGTTAAAAGTCATAGTAATATATCAACATGATTTCAACTAAGAGTTACTGAGTTAAAATAAAGGGTTGTCGATATTTTTTTTATTTGTGACTAGATTCAGTAATGACAGAATTAATTCTTAATAAATGAAATTATGCTTCGTTAATACCAACATGGTCGTCGGGTTATAATTTTTTAAGAAATGACAAAAACAATGTAACTTTTGGAAAACAGTATATTATTTTTGAAGATTGCATTATAAAAATAGGAGTACTGCAAAAAGCAACTATATAGTATGATGTATTTATTAAATAAATCAAAGGAATCTAAATAAATTATATTTAAAAGAAGGTTTATTAAAAATATTTAAAAACACAAGCTTCAATTATAGATAGAAAGAAACACACAAAATTTCATAACTTTATTTTTAACCGTTGTGGAGTGTCCTTGTCTGGAGCCAATCCTGGACTTAGTATCAAGTCATGCTTGTCGTAAAAATATATTGTCATCAGGATGAAAATTTTACGCAACATATTTTTTTATATTCAGTGGTAAGGAACGATGTGGTCTGATGTGGTAAGACGCACTAATTCAGCAAAAGCCCATTCACTATTGGTTTGAAGACGTTTACATTGTAATCGAACGGAAACACTGACGCGGGTAACTTATTCCAGTCCTTCGCGGTACGCGTGATAAAAGAAAACGCAAAGCGAGAAGTTCGTATGGGCGGAATGTCTACGACGAAGTGTGTGATGGCATGTTCAATGATGATAAGGGGATGGGAGAATTAAATTAATTAAATCAGCTGCGTAGTGTAAG
Organism: Asbolis capucinus; assembly: GCA_018249125.1. Taxonomy (NCBI): domain Eukaryota; kingdom Metazoa; phylum Arthropoda; class Insecta; order Lepidoptera; family Hesperiidae; genus Asbolis; species Asbolis capucinus. The sequence continues at coordinate 8,421 of DWJZ01001433.1, forward strand.
AAGTGGGTCTAATTAAGCTTGCAAGATTTGCCCGTAACAAACAAATATACAAACATACACTGAAAGTTAAATAAAAGTTTGTAAAAACAAACAAAATATCTTCCCATTTCGAACTAGACGGAAATAGTACACAAAGATTTCTTAAAGTAAACTAAGAATAAAAATTAGAGTTGTTTCATAACAAAATAATTAAAATTCTCAGTCTTGTTATTATTTTTGAGATAGTGTAGTCATTGTGTTACGAATAATAATAACTTTGTAATAACTATAAGTCTGAGATTTTCTCTGCAAAAAGCATTCCTATATACACCTAAGAATTCCCAAACTTGTTAAGATAATTGACTTTATTTATCAAAATGCAGTCGAAAAACATAGTTTTTAACGTTATGTTCACAGCAAATCACTGGCTTCAACCCACTAATACCCCACTACGGAGCACGTGTATGAACACTCAGTATGACTACTGAGGAGGCCTAAAGCATTCTCCACCATGGCTCCAATTGGCATCGCAAATTGTTGGAGGGTTTAGTGGTCAACCCGTGCCGGAAGATTTTATATCACCCGAACGCCTCCGACATGGCTAAACGATTGCTATCTAAAGACATCAACCGGGACTGACTGCTTTACGTGCCCTCCGAAGCACGGAAGCGTTTATGAAATTTTTACCACTAGTGGTCACCAATCCTCCTACCGACCGCAATCGCTGTTTTTTAACGAACGGTTACAATCGAAACAAACCGCAGGGTTAAGAACTAAGCAAATTACTAATTATATCTTATTAAAGACAATAACCTATCTCTGTGCTAAATTTTATCCTGATCGGTTCAGTAGTTTTTGCGTGAAGAGGTAACAAACATCCATCCTCACAAACTTTCGCATTCAAAATATTAGTAAGATGAATTTTAAATCAAACTGAATTAAAAATTAACACAATTAATTTTAAATTAAATTCACTTCAACGAAATTTCTACAATAAAAACATTAAACTTTGATATGTTACATTGCCTATTGAGTTTTGTGTAAACTACACACGCCGCCGTTTCCTTTATAGCTTTAATCATAAGACCTATTAATGTCAATAAATGAATTTCACAGGAGTCACCAATAATCAATATGAATTATCGATTATATTATTATCGATGTTACACCTGCATCTTTATATAAAGTAATCTAGCTTGGTGAAAAATTATAAATCATTAATCTATTTGTCTATCTGTCAAAGTTAAATTAATTAAAACTTGTACACTGTAGTCATAATCCTTAACCATTAATTTAATTAAATTTAATTTAACCATTAACAAAATTAATATCACTAGATTTGGACGAAATCTGCTTGTCATTACTAGTAGCTCTGTCGTCTATGTACAAATCATTATATCGTACGTAGGTACGAGATAAATCAGAAGGCTAAAAATAAGACAAGCATCACTCAGCCTCAATGAAAACTGACGTTAAACAAACGATAGGTATATGCATCTCGCTTTAGATCAAGGAAAAAAAAGAGCTAGACTGTGGTTAAGCGCCAATTTTAGTTAGCTGTTTTGGCATGTTTAATTTATAAGTATAAATAATAATTGGTCGACTATCTCTGGGAATACGATAAAGCGATCGATTGGCACTTTGATATCACTAAAGTCAAAGAACTAAACCGAATGTTTTATAGCGGTAATTTAAAGATTATTTTGGAATCAAATTACTCCCTCCAAGTTATATAAATCATCATTAGTATGGGAGTAAATGTACAAGTAAATGACGTATGACATTGGCTATCACTAAGAACCGCTTACATTTATTGGTTCTTAGTTTTATTTATTATTATTTGTTATATAATCATCATTGCAACCGACTGTACCACAACTGTGCTAGGTCCCCATTACAATGTGAGGGGTAGATACATAGTCCATAACTTTACGGGGAAATTTTAAGAGTACAGGTATCTTCACGATGTTTTCGTTCACCGTAGCAAGTAATAACCAACTTCTGATATACACCTAACTCTGGAAATAATGTGCGAGCCGTGGGATTTAAACCCACGACCTCCCGTTCAAGAGATCAACGTTCAGACAACTAGGCTATCACTGCTTAAAATTATATATACTCTCACAACTTCAAGCTTCATCCGTTTGAATCGTATTTTATAATTTATAAACATTTCTTAACTCGTCGCTTTAAACTGGGGATAAATAAACCACAGACTAACATAGAAATCAGCAAGGTAAAATAAATAAAAAAGGTGGTTTACACAATTTTAATTAAAATGTGATTGCTATAAACTATTTAAAGTTATTACGCCTATTTAAAATGGTTGATGATAAGTCAAAACTTACGTTGAGACATGTCTCAGTAAATGAATAAAGGATTCCCAAGGACAATGGCTATTCTCATCTGAACACGTTTTAAATTGCAGTGGGAGCCATAAAGGTGGATTTTCCAAGGACAACTTCGATCCGTTTCTTAATTGCTCAAAACTTTGGTAAACAAAATCAACGTTTACAAATTCTTTCCCGTCGTCATCTTCAATTTTCTGGAATACCAATTTCCCTCCCACCGGCGTCCTTTCGAATTGTTCCGGTAAATCTTTACTTACAAAACCAAGAGAAGCTATTACAGGATTTAAATTGGAATCATGCCCAACAAGTAAAGTAAATTTTGGTGTATTATGTCTTTCCAAAATTTCCAATATATAATTTAATAGGGGTCTTGCTACTTCTCTTGATAACAGAGTACTGTTAAATCGCACATTTTGATTTTCTCTAGTAATTTGTGTCAGCAAATTCCATTGAGATTTTGACCTTATTTGACCCCACGCCACGTTTTCTAAGGGCATGCCTTCGTAATAACTCATAAGAAATGAGTCTACTATATCATTTGCCATATTCAAAGGTCCCATTATGTTAGGTTCAATCCCAATTTGATAAACAATATCATTATGTTGTTCATTCAAATCACAAATTTGTTCAACTTTACAAATAGGGGATTCCTTGAAATTCAAAATTTTGTTCAATTCTGAATATGACTTACGCAAATCTAATCCATTTAGTTTATTCTGCATTTCAGCGATAATAACATTTTTTAATTCTAATGAATTGTCCCGCGGTACTGGATTGAAAATTGGATCCATTTCATCCGAATCTATGTGAAATACTTTAACATTACAATTTTTAAACGCTGATTTAACAAAAGCCTTTGCCGATTCTTTCGTTCGTTGTCTTGTATTCGCGTAAATATGTAATTCATTATCTTCAGGGCATCCTTCAACGAACAATCCTTGTTGCAGAAACCATTTATGAAAATATTCACCCATGTATCCTTCTAATAAAACACCTTTTTCCGTTAAATGGCCGCTTTCCTGGTCCCATTTTGGAAATTTATACGTCGAAGCATACTGCAAATTTTGTGTTAAAGGTGTTCGTATATTATGTCTACTTAAAATAAGCACTTGTTTTAATTTATAACTTTGGGCATGACCGATAAAACAAATAAAACACTTGATCACAGATAACAATACTACGTATTTTAGCGTCATTTTAGGCACTTTTGTTAGTTTCCTTTAATTGAGATTAAATGATATTGTTACACTATAAAGTAGGTACTTCTTCAAACGCAAAATTATCACAAACTGATTAATTCACAAAGTCAAGTTTCATCACTCGACTGTTTGATAAGAATCGACTCAGCGAAGTAGTCAGTCGGTATAGTATTGCATCTAACTTGTTTTTTATTTTCTTTTGCTAACCACATTGTCTCATTCTGTCGACCAGTTTTCGACCAAGGTCGTCACCTTTGTTTGCTAAAATGATACCTAGTATTTTATTGTATAATCCAACCGTCCGTCAGCAAAATATTATTGTTGCGAACTGTGACTCAATCGAGCATTTCATGTTTATCACAAAACATCCGGGTAGATCATAAATGAAGAATTAGTTTTCTGTGAGATCTTTCCTCAACTATTGTTGTTCAGTTAGTTTAGTTACTGTATTTTCCTCATACCAGTAAGTATATTATTTAAATGATATCGAACAGGATTATCCATTAATCACGTGATGTTTTTAACAACATTTTTCTACTAGTTATCACTCTCCCACCAAAGATGAGGTTTATTTATTTGTAGCAACTAAAGAATCCTTAAAAACCTTAACTTTATTTAAAAAATAAATACACGTGATACCTTAACTAACCCTCTTCCCATTTTGATATTTAGTGATTTTTCCCGGACCACCTGCCCTCCTTTGGGCCTTACATGATTTATGGCTTTAGGTATTGTGAGATATTACTAAATACGTGCCATTCTAAATCCCCATACAGCCGTATTGAGGCGGTTTAATATACAAACCCAAATCCCACGCTGACCTGCCAGTGTCGTAAAAGGCGTACAGAAGTCAGCTGCTCGATGGCAGGGCGTCGAGCAAGTATTATGTTTTTGTAAATCCCGTCTGGCTGCCTACCAGCTTCATGTTTGAATTAGCCGCCAACGATTCATCGTGTTCAGACTGGGGGCTAAGCCCGTTCTTCTCTTTTTCTCCCCGTACTTCAGTCAACCTCCTATTCTTCTTCCTTCCTATCTGTCACCCGTCCTGAAGCGGTATGTTGTTGATGTTTCTGGGGTCAGTTGGTGTAGTTATTGATCCCGGTTGCTTCGGTGATGTATCGCTTCCCTTGTTCCTGTGTCTTCCCCGCACGTGGGTCTATTAGTACCTTCCAGGCAGGCAACGCGTTAGTGGCATCCCAATCTAGGGTTGCTAATGACCATGACAGTCGGTGATCACTTACCATTAGATGATCAGCTCTTGGCTTATTTGTTCACTTCTATCAGTCCTTAACTGGCCGTTAGTTAATTGCTGAGTAAACCAATCTGCTCAGGTGGGGGTCGCAAGTTTGATTCCCACTCAAAACAAATTTTGTATGAAGATGTATCTACTGTAATTTCTACGATTATTGTTAAATATATGTAAATATCTAAACGTGTATTAAAAAGAAGCGGTTTATGTTACCACCTCGCGCTGAATGCAACACCAAGGGCTCAAAATGTACCGATAGGCATTTCGACTAAAGTTTATAATATCTAAAGCAAATAAAAATTATAAAATATTTCCACATAAAATAAAACTGCTTTATAAGCAATGAACAGAAACATCATTTATATGTAAGAACAAAATATTACATTATATTTTAAATATGTCGAATACAGTAGGTACGTTTATATCGATAAATTCAGTACAAAATACTTAGGTACAATCAAATCCAAGCATACATTTTATCATCTAGACACAAATGCAAATGGTGATAAATGGTTATCTCCAATATATATATATAAATATGAAAAACCAAACTTTCGACTTCTAGTTAACATGAATAGCCAAATTTCTGAGACTTCTTGCGAATATGGTTAATCAAATTATACGAAACTTCTTACGGATACGGATAGAAAAACATATGGCTTTTCATTTCATGGATATGGATAGCTAAAGTTATGACACTTCTAAAAAATATGGATATAAAATATCTCAGGACAACTCAAACAAGGCCATCTGATCCCAAACTAAGTGTTAGTTTGTATTATAGTGATCAGACAACTGATAAACATCCACATATATATTTATAAATACATGCTTATATAGATATTTACGACCAGACACACAGAAACCTTCCTGCTCATCACAAAAAAGTTTGACCTGGGTGTAAATCGAACCCACGACCTTCGGCGTAATAGTTAGGTTCACTAACCACTACACCAATAAGCCTATCAATACGTATAAAGCTTCTAACGTATATAGATAACCAAACTAACGAATCTTCTTATGGATATAGATCGCCAAACTTCATATGACTTTCCACCAATATGCATAGTTAACCTTACGAGGCTTCCCACGAATATAGATAGTCAAGCTTATGAAACCTTCCTCATTTAAGGATACTCAAACCCGCGATTCTCACGGAATAGTATATAACAGACGGACATACATATAGTGGGAAGTGCCTATAGGACGATGCAATTGGTCGGATCCTAATTAAAATTACAATTTTAGTATCATTTATGGTAAAAAATGCCTAAGAAGCTTAAGACTGACTTCGGAGACTTCGGCCCTTCGTTACACATACATACGTGACATACACAGATAATTCAAATATTAGTAATGGAATGTCTCAATATACTTTTATATCAGAATGGTAAAGTTATTTAAATTTTCTAAAGATTCATTTGAAGTTACTCTGATATATTTATATAAATACAGAATATACTTTTATTGCACTCGTACTCTTTTATTCTTAACATTTAAAATAAAGATTAAATAAATAATGTCATACTGAAAACACTTCGTAAAATACAAATAATTCCATTTGAGATTGTATATGACAATTTTAGGCATAGCTGTCACAGCTTGGTCACTTGACCTCACTGCGTTTGTCATTGTCTCATATTTCTTCTTCTGAGGCATGAATACAAGATACAGCCGATAAAAATTCAGTATATTAAGCTAAACATCCTGTTTATATAGTAGCTTTATCTAATAAAGTTAGTTGGTGCGCTAGTCTCTCTTCTCTGGCGCGCCTGGCTTGTCCTAAGGCGCGTTTCTCGGCAAATTTGGTAATAAAAACCTCAACTGGCATGTTTCCTGAAATGAAACAGAGATGGCACTGTAACTAACTTTGTGAAATTAATTATTAGAGAGAAAAAACATATAGATGAATATTCTAGATATTGCTATGTTGTGCAAATTAATTCTGAAATTTTACAGTTACCTGGTAACCATAGACAAACAATTTTTTTTAATTTAATTTTACCAGTATTTATTTTTTATATCATATTTTTATTATTATTACATTTCATCACCTCCGACAGTTATATTTTTATAAGAAATGCTATTTCAATAAACATTTCATAAAGCATAATATTCAAATATAAAAGGTAATTAAGAGGTAGGTCCGCTTAGGGCGTCGCTAACCCTCTTCTTTCCTTATCTAATTAAAATGTACAAGAACCCTGTACAATCAAACTGCGGTCCATAAAGTGTCTGATCAACGGTAATAGCAATTAAACGAATATGGTGATTAAATGTACTGAACAAATACTACATTCATTAATTACTTTTATAACATCTAATTAGTCTCTTGATGGGATAAAACACAATATTATACAAATGCTTGTTGGCGAAAATCTACATAAGATTTTTTATGGTTTATTTACATTTATTTCGAATAAAATTTGCATCTGAGTATTACATGTAGCCATAAAACCTTAAACTTAGCACATTCCTGTTTTGTTTTCAATTTATTTAATTTTGCAGGTTTTAAATAAATAATATAGATATATCTTAAATTGGACACATACCCCATACAAGTTTAAATAAATGACCAAAGAATCCTAGGTTTATTTCAGAGCTGGTATATTGCAAGATTTTTACATGACAGCAATATACTTCTTTGGGTACCTAACAGCAAGGAAACAAGCTGACAAGCCAAACTGCAGCTCATGTTTAGTCATCAGCGAAGTTGTGTTGACTCTTAAGCAATCAACAGCAACAGCGAGCATGGTTATTAGGAGGATGAGTGACTGCTAGTGGCAAAAATTCTTAAGTGCTTCCTTGCCTTGCCTTGGAGGGCAAGTAACTCTATGTTGGAGATCTATGGGTGACATTAAGAAGTTTCAATATTTGTTGGTTGGTTGGCTCTCATCCCTCCATCAACCATTACTGAAGCTGTATGATGATGCTCTATACCTTCTTACATAAGGAAAGATATGTGATATTCTCTTCCCATTCGTGAGTATAAAATTTAGTAAGTCATATTTGATTTTACCCATCAAAAACTGCTCAGCAATAACTTCTGCATCTTCATCTGCTCTTAATGCTGCTTCTTTCAAACAATCCCGTATACGATGTGGGTCATATGCTTCAGCTAATTTCTGATGCTTTTTATGCAACTCCTCATAATTCATTTTCATCTGGACAATCGTTGAGATGCGGTCTATAACATCTGTTTTGAGGCTATCCAGCATTTGTTGTTTACTTATATTATCCTGTGCTATCTCTTCAATGCTGTTCATCAACTCTTCTGTTTCTAAGTCCAACTCAACTAGATGTGGATTGTTTTCTATTAATTTGTCCTGAAATTTAATTACAATAAAAATTTAATTTTATACTGATTAATAATACAAAATTAAATGAAAACACTGTAGAGAAACTAAACTTCAGAAATTAAATGTGATTTTATCTATCCATTAGATTTCTTACACAAACTTTTAAACAGTAGCTCATGATCCTTCATCAACTAGAAAACAACTTTCAATTATTCATTTATTTTGTCACACCAACAAATTAAACACTTAAAGAACAAATATCTGTCATATAATTAAACAACAAATAAACTAAAAAAGTATTTTGAGGAATCTTTATACAAGTAACGGAAGATAAAAATATGATTTTTGAAATTTTTGTCTGTTTCTTGTTTCTCTTTCACACAAAAACAACTGGATGGATTATGACTAAACTCTTTTTGTTGTATAAATATTAGTCTTCAGCAGCTTATAGTGGAACGGCAGCAGCCCAGCTAAACTGAAATCTTTAGAAAGAGCTGCTCTGTGTGCTGAGCATTTACTAGTTGTGTATAAAAAGAAGTAGAAAACAGACAACAAAATGGAAAATACATAGGATTATTTCTGTATATTATAAATAGACAAGAGATTATGAGAATATAGGGGCATTGTAGCATAGGGTATGGTGGAGTAAGCTCTAGATCCCCTTAGTTATGAGGAGAGACCCATTCTGAACAATGGTTCATAATAGGTAGTAGCCACAAGAGAACTTGTAGTTTTTAAAATCGGGAGTGATAACCAAACAGTTTGATTGTTGGCCTCTCAAACAGGAGGGTAAAAACTCCTCGCACACCTCTAATTTAAAAATATGATGTGCCTATTACAATTTAATTATTATTTGTATCAGTAAAGGTAAACATTGTGAGGTGTGAGAAAGCAAGTGAGGAAACCTGCATTCCTGAGAGTTCCCCGTAAAGTTCTCTGAGGTGTGTAAAGTCTACTAAGCCGCACAAAGCCAGTATAGCAGAGCATGACCTAAACCCCTCACATTATGAGGTGAGGCTAGAATTATGACAGTCATAGGCTGTAATTTTAATCATTATTTTAAATATAAAATTATAGACATAGTTGTTTCAAAATTAAAGAACAATTGTTTTACATACTTGAAGATCAGGGTTCTCCAATATTTCCTGTAATTCCTCAACAGTCAGGTCACTGAGCTCTGGGAACATTAGGGAATGAGCACTTTTATGTGACTGTGGACTCGTATCAGTAGATTTGTCCTCACTTGTGATGTTTGGTACAGATTTCTGAAACTCTCTTATAATAGCTTGGACTACTCTACCAAGATCTGAGTGTACAGTGAAGTTCAATAGGCCGGGGGCTCCCACAACCTGGTTGGAATTCTCAGCTATCCATGGATGAAGTACTACTGGGTTGACAAATATTGCAGGTTTTTCGTTGGGAAATTCTGGTGTCAAGATCACGTTCAAACTCATGTTTCGGCCGTCAGCAGCAAAATCGATTCTGTATTCATTCCCCTCATTTAATTCTATAACGTTATCGTTGAATATCTTTAATGTATCGATCTGACGCTTTCTTATATCGTCCGGGAAATACTTTCTAGGCAACATTTGTATAATACAATTCTAGTGGGACAACGTAGAAATTTAAAAAACAATATTTTTTAAAAAAATTTATGTTATTTCTTCTGAAGTTCAGGGTCAATAATCACAAGATTTCTTTAACGAATAATATTAACCAAAACCAAACCACGTCGTATACGATGCCGAAACACTTTTGGTCACAATATTTTATTAATATATTTAACTACGCGTACGTAGCTGAAGAATAAATCAATTAAAAACGAATTCATTTATTTTAATTTCTTTCCACAACTTCGGCTTTAGAATCCGTCACTGTCTAGCAATCAAACAACAGACAACACCGACAACTGCTTAGAAGAGTGACATTGACATTTGATTTTAATATTTTGACAATACCCGACATAGACAATTATATTAAGAATTGAATTCATCAGAAAAGATGGTGCGTAAGTTCATGGCTGGTGCACACATACAATTTTTTTTTGTAGCCTTTGTACGATTTTTCTAGTTCTCCTTACGCTTGGGTGTATCACACACAAAGTTATATAAACAGATGGTTTGTAATTAGCGTTGCCATTATTTTTAAAATAAGTCTCGCGAAGTTTCTTTCGCCATTTCTTCTCCTCTTTATAATGGTACCTTTACGAAACGGTGGCAGATTTCAAATAATTACATTCATAAGTGTATTGAAACTATCTACATGAAATAAATTATTTGACTTTGACTTTAAATCCTATGGTCTATCTAGTAGGTAACTAAACTTTAAATATTGATTTGTGCTCGGGTCATGGGCATAATTTATAATGATCTATTATTTGTGGAGCGAGAGAGGGTATGACTCTGTAAACGTGTACTTAAGTACATATATATTTATTTAAGCCAAGGCAACAACCAAACCTAAGGTTTCGTTCAAATATTACTTAACGCAATTTGCGGAAACAGGGGCTAGTGTAAAACGTTGCGAGGGATGAAAGTGGCAGAAATGGGGAAAGTTAAAACAATGCGCTAAGTTTGATATTTTAATTAGTTTATTTAATTTTTTTGAACATGAGAAGAGAAGAATTTTAGTGACTTTCCGTAACGCTGTGGGGGTGCAAAACCGTTATATCTCGTTATATGAGGGGGAGTTCAAAATTCAAATCTCGTCTCACGTAATACGTGAGTAACAATACAGTAGGAAGCGAAATTGTCTTCCAATTGAGATAATAAACTAAAAAATAATTAGACACGTGAGTAAATTGCGACACTATGCGGTCTCCCTGCGAGTTACGTCACGTTAGCGGCTCACTGCGGGACACTCGTTTCAGCTGGAGTGTTCTTGGAGATGGACGGAGTTTTGGATTCGATTCTTGGTACGGGACAACAACTCTTCTAATATTCTCTACACATTTACTCTACTAATATTCTACTACTCCTACTAATATTATAAATCCGAAAGTTTGTGAGGATGGATGGATGCATGGACAGATGAATGGATGGAAACATGTTTGTTACTCCTTCACGAAAAATTAGATACTAAACAAGATTTGAATGAAATTTTTAGTCTGGAATAACTCATAAGATTTTTTATCAACATACTACGCAGACGAAGTCACGAGCAGAAACTAGTAATATTATAATTCCTACTACGAGGCATCTATGTTTTTTCTGAAGATATGGTCTAGACAGCAGATTTTCAACGCCTCCTTGATACCAGATCAACTAGGATACTAGATCTACTAGGAAGTCGGTTAGTATTCCGACCAAGTAATCGTAGGGTGCAAAGCGCACCACACAATATTCACTAACCTTTAGGCTAGAGTGGGAGCTCTAATCACCCATTAGCAGGCCCGGGAAGGACGTCGGTACGTGTAAACTAAACAACAAATAACAGCATACCGTCGTAAACTGGGTAGACCAGACCAGGACTTCGAGTCCCCCTCGGGAGGAACCCGACATTGGGCACCGCGCTACGAGGACTTTGCATTCTAGTGGCGATCCCGGAGCCATCGACGTCGCGCTGAAGAAGGCCATCATGGGGGTTTAGTACGATATGTCGCTCGCACGGCACCACGTACCTTTGGAAGGTTACCCCCTCGATACCAAAAAAAAAAGGTTAATATACCTTAGCTCATAGTTCACTGTAGTCGTCAAGCCTTGTCAGAGGCATTGATGGACTTAAAAAAAATCCTGGACTTAAAAAAAATTCGACATTTGAATTAGCCTGGCCCTTCCACAAATCCGCATTGGAAAGTGGTATACCTACTCCATGAGCTGAACTCGGCCTCCTCATTTAATAGGGTGACCTGTGGTCAGCAGTGACCCATTATTACCTAAGGATAGGAAGGATATCTTCCAGGTGATATCTATGAATAATATTATTTTGCTGTATGTAAAACCGCCATCTAGTATCATTTAAATCAACTAACACGAAGCGATGGTAGGTACTTCAAGGCTTAATGTTTATCAATAATAACCTTATTTTGTCAGCTCTGGAATCTTGTCAATTTATGAGTAAATTCTTTAGTAAGATCTTGTCGCATTTCTATGTTTAACGTTTCATTACAGAGCGATGCACTTGACTCATATTAAAATTTATAAATTAATAATTATTTTGTTTTTTACTCTTTTTAATTCTGAATTAATTTCACGCCCAAAATCCGTTCAAGTCACGCAACGACCGCGCACGGAAGCCACGGAAACGACAAGCCCCTTCATTGATCGTGTTGCTTGTAGACTGCTAATGACACAAAAAATATCTTCGTGACCTACGAATGCGGGCACATAAGTCCCACTATAAGCCAACCTAGTGGGGGAGTGGACACTGGGAATCGATCCAGTGACTGAGCGATAATAAACTCAGTCCTCCTCAGATGCAGTCGGACTTTCTAACTCGGCTAACGTTCGCGAAAGTATAACTCAAACTCAAAAGTTAGGAATTCGCGGTAAACCGACGCATCGGATAACCTACAAAGAATCGAGAAATCCGACTGCTCTTTGCATAATATACGACTGGTCGTGCCCAGCGGCGATTTTTATGTAATATGCCGTAATAAACAGTTATGCAACTATCATTTTGGCCTCATATTTTGGCGGTTGCTATAGTCTGCAGTTTGCCATGGCGGCAACTGTTCGCGCGCTTTCCATCTGACATGCCGTGTATTTTTTTTAATTAACACAGTGAGTGCCAGTGTTCCTTTTTTTTTAATCAGTGCGTAGTGGGTGTTTATTTTTTTAAATTGTGCCAAAGACAAAATTAGGTGAGTTCAGTTTTTAATAAACTCGATAGTCAATATTATGTAGGTGTATGCTTGTATCGGACTCAACTTTAATTTATGCGATATTTCGAAAGGTTTTTCTGGGTTTTGTCAATAAGTTGTGAAAGTCATAGCTTCGCGGAAACGGCGACTTGAGTATTATTATTATGTTTTTTTATCGCGATTGTGCGTGTGTTCTGATCGTAAGAAGATGTGTGTTGCCTAATTTTTCCGCATTAGATAAGTCGGTGGTAGATTCGATTGCGAAACACGAGATTTGGCACGTAACCTACTTTAAAGTAGGTTGTGGGTGGTCGATCGAATGCGGCAAATTTCACCTAGAAACATAATTTTGCATTTCGTTTCATATTGTGATATGAAAAGTAAAAGTCGAATGGGTTAGCACGCAATTTCATGGCACACGCAACTCGTTGATGTCTTCTCGACGATAAATATTTCATAATAAAATCACCAAGATGCGTGTATAATTTTTGAACTTTTTTTTAATTGAATGTATTAATTGATATCAGTTGAATAAGTTTACTAACACTAGAGGTAATAACAATAATTTTGAACGCATATTGACATCTGTATACCTCGTCACTTTAAAATTGATTCATTTTAAAAATGGGTTTTTTGAAAAGGTAGAATATAAATTTGGGGCAAATAAAAATCGATTATTTCAAACTAATTTCAAAATTATTTTTCGGACTGCTCTATATAACCATGAGACATATCCGGGAAAACAGTAACAAATGACGTCCATTAGGGACATTTTGTTACTTCTTAATTCTGTTGTGTTATTTTAATTTTAGCAATATTGGGAAGTAGACAATTATTTTACGAGTATCAGATAAATAAATATCTTTGGACAACTCACACACGGCCACCTGACCCTAAACTAAGCGTTAGCTTGTACTATGGTGATCAGACAACTGATAAACATACATATATACTTTTTAAATACATACTTATATAGATATTTACACCCAGACATAGAACAAACATTCCTGTTCATCAAAGAAAAGTTTGACCTGGGTGGGAATCGAACCCACGACCTTGGTGTAGCAGGATCGTTAACCACTAGACCAACCGGTCTGTCAGACCTCGTCAGATTTCTTCATTACCATTAACAACATCTGGTATATGGTACCCTAAAGACTGTGAAGATTCCACATCTGTGGATTAGATATTTCTTAGAAATTTTAAGCTTTTTATATATTTTTTGGCAAACTTTTCTGCGATGAGCAGGAATGTTTGTTCTGTGTGTCTGAGTGTGTAATAGAAATATCTATCTAAGTATGTATTTAAAACTATATATGTATGTTTATCAGTTGTTTGATCACCATAGTACAAGCTCACGCTTAGTTTGGGGTCAGGTGGCCGTGTGTGAGTTGTCCAAAGATATTTATATTGAAGGTTTTTTCTCGATAATCTATGTATTTCATTCTGTTTTAAGGTACGTTAAGAGATAAACATCTCCTTGGGTTATTTATGTTACATATTTTCATTGCAGCGTTGCTTCCTCAGTTCAGGACAGACCAGGGTCTGAGACAAATGTCTTTTTGTTATCGTTCACGCCAAACACTAATTCAAAAATGTGTGAGAACGTTTATTGCGGTAAAACAGGCGCCATATTTTTTTGTACCGAACGTCATTCCCATACATTTTTCAACTAGCGGTTGGCGTGAACGACAACTCTACAACAACCTTTTTCAGAGGACCTAGCTAAGCGTAAAGTCGTTTTTTTTTATTTATTTAACAGTAGTTACACAAAACAATATTTTTTTTACATTCTGCGAAACTGTTGGCCGGTTTGTCGGCAGTATTTGACGGTTCTCGGGATTCTGGTACAACTGTGGATTCCAATTTACTACTACTTGTTTTTAAAAACATACTTATAAAGATATTTACAACCACACAGAACAAACATTATAAAAGTGTCAGTGTGTGCACTCGTGTCCTTCACATTCGTTGTCCTAAAGGAAGTCGAGATGCGATAATTCTACATATCCATCCATAATTCCATCTTACCATCCATCCTGACAAGCTCTCGCATTTGTATTAGTAGGATATTGGTGTACATATTTCAGTAATTGTTGTATTTACTCATCGGATGACAAAAATTACTGTATTGTGTCATAGCATGACTTTTCTTAATTACGTTGACGTTCGAGGCAGTATTCATTATGCGACATTAATTCAATTAACA